>JASFCW010000148.1:0-17331 GCA_036936985.1 Crucibulum cyathiforme
GATCCAGAGAGTACTGGCTCTTGATTTTTGCCTCTCTCTTTATTCTTCTTGGATTGTGCTTCATCTGATGGTCTAACTATCTCTGGTAATGATTCTGTGCTGGCTGAAAGCTGAATAAAGCATTGGAATAAGAAAGTAATTATCAAAAGAAGGAGTGAATATACATTAAAGAACTTGTCAACATTCCCTTGTGTTTCCATATCAATCAAAGAAGAACTACTGGTATGACCAGACTTAGATATGCTTGACTCATTGAAATTAGGAGCTTGAGAAGCATCTTGCTGAACAATAAAAATAGAATCAATGAAAGAAATATTGAAAATGAAATGTCCTTACAGCAAGGAATTGGCTGTCAAGTTCTATTATCATAGGCCATAAAGTCATTAGATAGTTCATTTGAATGTAGGATTGAACAAATGTACTGACCTGGAACCTGTGAATCCCATATTTGAACTGATTTATCTTTAGATCCAGAAACAATGTGTTTCCCATCAGGTGAATATGCTACACCATATATTTGATGATCTTTGTGAAACACCAGGGATGGGATAGCTTGTTTCCTGTCTTCTAAGTCCCAGATTCTGACTGTACAATCCTGAGAGCATGATACCAGATATTTTCCATTGGGAGTGACTGACACACAATCAATTAGCCCAGAATGACCTTTTAATAGCTCTGAAATATGTGGCATAGTCTGTAAATCCCATAGGTAGATGTTGCTATCATTACATCCAGCAGCAAAGAGTTTACCATCAGGTGAGTATACAGAAGTATAGATACTATCAGGTTGTGATAAAGGCTCAACCAATAGCTCTCCAGCTGTTGCATCCCAAATTCTTATTGTATGATCATAAGAGGTGGAAGCTATGTGCTGGCCATCTGGAGAGTATGAAACAGAGCAGACACCATCTGCATGAGCATGAAGAGGACCAAGAATTGTTTCCCTGGATTCCACATTCCATATCCTGATAGTTTTATCCCCAGAACCAGAGACTATATGTTTGCCATCAGGAGAATAAGCAGCACAACAGACCCATTCTGTATGTCCCTTCAGAGGCTCTCCAATTATCTGGCCATTATTTGCATCCCAGATACATATTGTCTGGTCATCAGAACAAGAGAGTATTTGTGTGCCATCAGGAGAGTAGCACACTGACCAAATACTGCCTGAATGGCCTTCAAGTGAGTATATCAGGTTGTCACCCTTCACGCTAATGTCTGCATTCCATATCTTGACTATGCCATCCCCATCACCTGAAGCAATATATTTGCCATCTGGGGAATATGCAACACTGAATACTGTAGCTGTATGTCCTGTTAAAGTTTTTTGTAACCTTTCACTAGAAGTATTGGACAGTTCTTCTTGAGCTTCCCGAGAGATGTCTTCCTCAGCCATTGGAGCAACAGATCTATGGATAGTCTTTTGGGAGCCAGTATCACCAAGTCGGGCAGCTCTATAGGAAAGGAAAGTCTCGTTACATTGTGTAATGAGTTTCAATCGAAGGTAAAATTGAAGATATCATACCTTTTGCTCAAGGACGGGTGGATTGAGCAATTGGACGTGGGTGCAGAAGAGAAAGCCCAAGCTGAGCCTGTCACTGCCAACTGATCTCAATCAGCGAACACGTGCCTGAACGCCGTCATCATATGCTGTGTGTACTATTATTAGAGCAACATGAAGGGCCCTGTCCTCTGCCTCAAAATGTATGTACATCCAGCTTATTAGGTATTCATCAAGTGTTCATTCCCGTCAAGGTATCGATGCTAATTGCTATACACCAGATTTCGCAATTTTTTTCCATTACTCAACTCCAAAACCTTCTTGCTTTCCGCGTTTGATGCCCAAGAATCAGTAGTCCGGTGCCTATGCTGCCACTCTTTGCGAAAAACCAGTGCAAGTTGTGGAGCGAGTACAAGATGTCCGGTGGGAAGGAAAGGCGAGATATTGATCGTAAATCGAAGGAATGAAGACATGAGACAGTGAACTAGGGATATAGGGAGTAAATGAGAAGAAATGGCGTATGAACTGGGATGCATGAGGGTGAAGGGTAGAGAAGGGCAAAGGGTATAGAAGAAGGGCAAAGGGTAGAGAAGAAGGGAAGAGGGACGAGAGAAAACGACGATGGATAAAAGGAATATTAATGAAAAACCAAATGCAAGGCAGTAGCGAACAAATGAATATAAAAAGAGATCAAGAAACGGGTGTAGGAGGCTCGAAGTGTTGAAATGCGGGTTGTACTATTGTAGCATCGTATACATGACAGGTTGGGGGGATGAGGACAAGGCGACGACGAGCACGATGACTTACCCAATGCCGACTCAAATTGCCAAGTAAACAAGCTCAGAGGCGGTTTCCTTCCATGCCATCGTCTCCTTCGATGACGACCCTCGACGCATGGGACTTTCTTCGCATCGTACGACATAGGAGCCGGCGAGGAGAGCCTTACATTGCGAGTGTTTCCAGTGCTGTGTGAGCATATTCTGAAGGTCAGAGAGGCTTGTTTAAAGAGTACAGAATGTTTAGGCGAGCCTCTAGTAGTAATTCAACGGGCCACTCGCGCCGATCAAAGCGATCAGCGATCAATCGATCACCGGAACGACGGAATACCACGAACAACGCGAAACATTTGCACGTCATAACCCAAGCCCACCCCGTGCAAACACTCTTCCTCCTCCTATCTTTCTCCTCTCGTCTGCCTTCCTCGCCAACTTGTTAATAGCAACGGTGAAGAGCGCAAGTTGGCGTATCTATTGTGTGTCCACTCTCTTCCCTCCTGTTCATGCGTCTGCCTCTCTTTGCACATGTCAACTTTGCTCGTACTGCATCCATTCTCCTTGATCATTTCGTCTTCCCTTCCTCCTCTCGACCATATATACGCTTCGCATCCACTGCCCTCCACTGCCCTCACGTATGTACCCACTCTTACTTTCATTGCTCCGCTGATTTGTCTTTTCTGCTCTCTTCTGTTCTTTGTATCGACATATGTTAACACCTCTTTTCTCTCACTTTAGGACCATGTAATTACTGCCTCATTCCTGCACTCGGCAGACGAAAAGGAGTTGTCATTAGTGCTGGGCTAATGGAGGTGTGTTCTCGCTCAGTCATCTGTTTGAGGCTTCTGCTCTGTGATGAGAGCGCAGGAGAGCGTCGAAAAGGGTGTATGTGTGGTTTAGCTGGTACAGTATTGGAGAGTGCTGGATTTCGTTTAAGCATCGAAGATGATTCTTTGTTGAACCCGACTTCAAGATTACTTTGATATTTGGGGTAGCGAACCGGGTAGAGAAATCGATGACCGCTCGTAAGTGCCACTTCTCCTCCATCTATCCTCAACCACCTAATTCATCTACAGCTCCGAAATTATCACCCTTCTTTCTCCCTCACTCGACATCGAGCCTGCGCGATGCAATTGGTCCCAATCCCCGCCATTCTCCGCGGCTGTTTTCGAACTAGAATCAAAACTAGACGGTCAGTTTGTGTCCATCTCCGATCGTCACGCTCTCTGAGCACTCCTATTTAACCTTTGCCTTCTCCCGTCGTTCTGCTCTACCACCAACTCGCTACTCACAAGCTTGAAAACGCTGTTCCCGCTTTTGGTGTACCCTAGGGATGGATTAATATCGATATCCATGTTGATCATGGTATGCCCGACATCATCTTCTTGTTTCTTCCTCTTCGCCATCTATATTAATCCGCCATTCCTCACAGAATAACATGCTTGTTTCGTGACTCGCACCCTCGCTCGCCTATTGACCTTCGTCGCTGTCTCTAGCTTGATGTGCGCTCACGTTGGGTGCGTTACAGCGACTGGTGGCAGACTTTTCCGGATCGTTTTGCTGCTAGAACGTCGTGCATGATATCGACGTGAGTCCCGTTTTCGTGTCTTGAGTTCCCAGGCACTGATTGCATTCCCAAACTGCCGAAGCTGTACGATACTTCAACAAATGCAAAGATTCACTTCGCTCGTCAGGTTTCGACAACTGAGCTGCCGTGCCTTGTCGAAGCATGCACCAGCAGGGTAGGAGGTGTGGATTGAAGGTGCTGATTGGGCGGCGTTGTCGGTCCCTCAGGGGGCGGACATAATGTACGAACGAAGAGCATGGATTGAGCAACAAAGATGGGTAAAGACCTGTAACCGGTTATGGGATTTCCAGCTTTCCACTTCTTAGCACTCAATCAACTCATCTGCATCTCATACCCTGCTAGTGCATGCTTCGACAAGGCGAGACAGCTCTATTGACGAGACCTTTGGCAGCCCCGAATTTCGGTTTCCTGCTGATATCACAACTTCACCTGTCATCGCTGAAGCTGGATCCTTACACTTATGTTTGACGTGGAACCATTTTACGTCCTTTGGCTCTTTCCCTACACAGTCTTAATATCTTAAGCGAACCTACAGCTTTACATTCATGAGCACCTCGACCATACGCAGTGGTGCGTCAGCTATAAACTCTTGGACATGAAGTATTTTCCGAGGCTCTAGCTCGCAGTTAGTCTTATGCGCGAGTGTTCAGTCCCCTGGTTGAGCTTATCTCAGGTATGTTCTCCGTGCTGTAGCCTACTTCTCGTTGCGCATCAATGGAGTGATTATAACGCCACCAACTTCACAATGGTGGTAGCATGGAGATACCAACGATTTTGATAGATTAGTGGTATGTCGATGAACGACTCAGGAAGCTTTGCATGTACTAGAATGTGAAGTAGCGAGATTGCTTTGACAATTTGTATATGCTGTAAGCTCCTACAAACTTCAGAATAAGTAGAAGGAAACTCACTATCGCTTGGACAATCTAATGTCCTCGCTTGAAAGAGATGCAACCGACCAGAACAAACAGACCCCGGCACCAGTAGCTGAATCGCACCCTACGTGAACACATGCCGGGGGCTGAAACAGCGACAGAGGCCAATCGACTGGGCTTGCGAAGACGGAAACGGGATGCAACGCGGAAAAGTGAATTAGCTGAAGGTGCCGGAAGGGAGGAAGGAACGAGGACGACCATACCATGGGTAACCCTATAGATCAGCGTTAAACCATCTCTAGAAGCCCGGATACATTACAGGCGGGTACAACACCAAGAGCATGATCCACTTCGTGGCTTTGAGTTGAATAGTGAGCTGGAGCCTGAGATAACGGTCGAAGACGGGAAATGCTGAAGAGAATTGATGAGCATGGGTGCTGTTAGCGTAGATGAACACATACAGGTAATCTATAGTCTTGACTCGGGGAAGTGAAGGTTTGGGTTGAAAAAAGCGCAGAATGGCGAGATTTGAAGCCAAATCACAGGTATAGAATATTGATGTGGATTTAGAACGAAAGACGGGTGGTGGTTCCTGACCATAAGTAGATGAAGTGATGAGGATAGAGGAGAGATAAGATATGAGTCACGATTCATAACCCCATGTCCAGTCTCATATGCACCCCTAGAAGCGGTAGATGATTCTCTACAGCGTCATATTTGACGCCAATAGCGGGAGTGTTGGAATGTGTTTATAGTAATGGCGTAGGTGCGCAGATGGAACGAAAGTGAGGAGGCTAATTGGTTCTGGTCGACGTGGGTGTGACTGAGTGAAGAAAAGCACATACCAAATGTCTTCGCGATTCGAGCCTAGGAATGCTTGCCAGATATAGCTCGCAAAGGTTCTGACTGACGGGAGTTGGTGCAAAATAGGTTAGTTGTGGAGCATCGATGTTAGCTCACGACTCTGTGGGTAGATTATGTCCCAGTGAGCATGCGGTGGTGGGATGAGATGATAATTGAACGTACTACGTGTCCCGAACCGTGACCTCCACCGTTCGGCAATCACTTAATAGGATGGTCGATGACCATCAAAGGCACCAGCGACCGCGACGTTCCATGCATGAACTCAACGAGTCATTGTAGCAGCAGCTAAAGAAAGAGACGGTGGATGATGGCTGGAATGGAGGAGTTAGAGAACGAACCAGGTAACGTGCTACCGAGAAGGAGAATGGGGTAGGACAAAAATGTGCCTTGTATTGTTATAAATTGTCGCAGAGATCTAGGGTAAGAGGCAGCATGGTATCGAGACCAAAGGAACGAGCGGGAAGGTATGCCACACAGCGAGTTAAGCATCGAATAAGAGCCTGTCAGTGACAGGTTGAAATGCAATTGAAAGACAGTGGATGAACACGTACTAGTCTGCCTTGATATCCCGTCTTCGATTGCAACCCACACAGGATTAAGCACATCGTCGTCCAACCCTTTTCCAATCCCCCACATGCCCATAATTAAACCGCGCAAATGGGGAAGATCGGAGATTTGCTGCACAATATCGAGGAGCGCAGATGTGCTGATCTCTGGAACCGGGGGTAGCATTTCGAGGCCGTAAAGACGCTTTATGGAGTAACCAGCGGTCGCGTCAGGAGAGGAAACACAGTATTCCACGAGGTCGTTGTTCCGTTCTGAGGGGAGAGTGTGCGCTTGGGGCGCAGGTAAAAAGTCGAACTGTGGGGTTACGGTATTACAAGTTTGTTAGAAAGAGCCAAGGGTGAAACATGAAGGATCTAACCCCTAACCACAAACACATCTATGCCATGTCGATCCATAAGCTTTAGCTTTTCTAGGGAGCAAAGATTAGTCAATCGGCAAGGGGATTAAGTACGAGAAACGTACCTTCAAGATCCCAATACTGCGGACCAACAGGCCGTCCTCCACTAGGCTCGTGGTCAAGAATGAGCAACCTCTCTTCCATCATTCCCTCGTGTATCGTTGCAGAACGAATTAGAGCCACAGATGTGCGTGTTCTGAGCAACGACGCATACTAGGGCAGATATACATGTGTGTGTCGACGAGTCTGCCAGTTGCTGCCATGTCAGTGGGATCAAACAGAAGATAAGAGATAGCTGATAAACGTACCGCATGCAGGAAGTGGATGGTCAGTGTAGTGGTCGAAGCCAAGCGGCCTGGGGTATGAGGTACAGCCGCGATTGTGGCGTTTGAAGCCAACAGGAGTACACGGTGAATGCAACGGAGAAGATGTTGCAGACGACGAGATGATGATGAGATGGACATCATCATCGTCGTCGAGTGAGGTTCAACCACGCGGATAACTGGGCCATCGCCTCTGACGTGACGAATTCTGGATGCGATGATTTGCTCTTCCCTGTCCATTCCGCGTTCGGTGTCCATGCTCTCCCAGGCTCTTTTCCTCCCTCTTTAGTACTTCGCTCTGTAGATGCTATCAGTGCTTAGGAGCTGGAGGAACGAGAACGACACTCACTATCCACCTTGGCGTCATGCACGATCTTGTAACAGTAAAATAACCTGAAAATCCCGACACCAGTAGCTGTAATGCACCCAATGTGAACACACATCGGGGCAGAGACAGCGACGAAGGTCAATGGGCGAGCTAAGGCGTGAGTCATAAAACAAGCATGGGATTCTGTGAAAAATGGTGGATTAACATATGTAGCGAAGGAGAAGAAGAAAGAAAATGTCGTCAAGTATACTAATGATCATCCTGGAGATCGACCAAGTCCATCCTCAAGATACACCACAAGGCGGGTAGAACATTTCAAGCTCGAGCGTTGCAATGTGGTGCAGGGCAGAACGGTGGGAGGGGGAAGCGTTAGAGAGAACTGGTCAGCGAGGGTATGACGAGCAAGGACGAATACAGACCGACCACCTTTTACCTTGATTCTAGTTCGAACCAGCCGCAGAGATTCAAAACCTACAAGTGCACAGCATGGCAGAGGTTGTCACGAAATACGTCGCGCAGGATCGACGTAGAGTGAGGGAGAAAGATGGATGATGGTTTACGAGTTGTAGATGGATTAGATGTTTAAGAACAGATAGAAATGAAGTGACACTTACCAGCGGTCGTGAATGTTCATAGCCCAGTATCCACCACTCCACCCGCTCGCTGCCCCAAATGTAAAAGCAATCTTCAAGTTGGAATCAACGTCGATCGTCGCACCACCAGGTGACATGAGGCTGTTAAGCAAGCTACGATTGCGCCGCCCTGATGAGGGAGAGAAGACGTGTTAGCGGATTCCTATAATGGGGGAAAGAGGGGAAGTGGAAAGGATAAAGGAGAGTCAGAGTGGTGAAGGCAAGAGTGGGTATATGTGTGGGAAGGGTAAGAACATGAATAGAAGGAAAGGAGGGAATACGAGTGGGAAGCAGACAACACATATATAGAAATGGGAAGGGAGGGTGGGTGGAAGGAAGGGGGGAAGGGAGGTAAATACGTAAAAGGGATAGGGAGAGGGAGAGGAAGAGGGAGAAGGGAGATCGAAGGGAGAGTAGGTATGCGCGTGAGGGAGTGAAGGGACAGTGGATTCACACCACTGAGATACCCCAACTTGCACTCTTCAGCAGTTCTGTCAACCTGTTAACGAGGGGTGGATGTGCACCGTGTTGGGCGGGGCGGGGAAGTGAAGAGGCAGGCACGGGTTGGGGTCAAGTTAGCGCACAGGTTCTCCGAGTTGTTGCCAATGGGTTCGTTCATTGCGTTGAGGCGTTCGTGATCCAAGTTCAACAGGTGGAAGGAGGAAGACGGATTGGTGCCAGTTCAGGGGACAGCACAGTGAAATTTGAATTACCATGAGCTGAGACGGAGGCAGGCAACGATGAGCAATAGCGCGTTCAACGTTGACGATGAGAACGGAGGCAAGATCAACGCATGTCGCACGACGCACACATTCTGCTCACGTGGTAATTAGGCGCGGAAGCATTTGATTTTGAATTTTATGACGCATTGGGCGCTCGCTGCCACTGAGCGGCTCTCAGCCCTCATACACACGCTCGCAGTCCATGCTGCTTGCTTCCTGCATTGGTCTGCTGACAATAATTCTTTTGACGCTTCTCGTAATCATTTCCCTCTATACTATACATATTGAGACGGAAGAGACCCTACTCTCACGCTGCTTAAATAATCTGAAAGAAATCTTACCACTTTCACTCGAAGCGCCTCGCTCCAATCTATTCTGGTGGCGGTATCTTTACTACCGCATGTCCCTTTTTTACCAGTCGACCCCTTTTCACCACCCCCTCATTTATAGCTCTTTTTTCCTGATTCCTTGAACATAGACTCCTAGTGATGTATAGAAAAAAACTGTCTGTTCATTTTTTCAAATACAAAACTATACTACATATATGGTAAATACTAAAAACTAGTCGAAAGCAGCCTCTCCCAGCCGGGATTATTCCGCTCTCCTCACATGATCTTTGCCTAATTCTTTTTATTCACATAGAGAAAATTCCATAGTACATAATTCAAAAGGAATGAACGCTGAAGTTGTCGGCGAGGAAATATTTACGATACACCTACTTACTGAACCATCTCCAAAGTCTTACAGAGCACGTGGCCATAGGCCCTCCATTCTCTCGTTACTGTTCGCTTCCTCGTGCTCGCCATCTCGCACAACAGGCAGCACCTCTGTGCCTTCCCCGGACTTTCTTTGAGTTTGAGAGTGCATAAATCATCATACCAGGAATTGTATTGCAGAAACATAACATTTAGGACGAGATGAGTCGACTCCAGGTACGAGCCGTTTTCAATGAATCGCAAATCTCGGTTTTTAGGCCAAAATCATTAACTTCATATTAAATTACACTTCATGCAAGGTCATAATGCGAAATTTACATATGTGAACCACTATCAATGAAATTCTTGAGTGCACTGAATGAATGGATTTCCTCCAAATGTCCATCGTTACATATTTCTTCATACCACCACAACAGACTGCTGTTAATCACCTCGCGACTATGGTCGGCCATCGCAAATGTGTCTGTAAAGAACATAAGAGTTTCCAACTTAAGGCGGGAACGGCGAAACTGGGAATTTGCCTTTGCATAGATGGAACTCTGCATGGCTCGAAATTGATTTGCTAGATTTTCATCGTCTTGCCCGGATATAGCGTCGTATACGAACATGTCAAATAGCTTACCATCCCAGATAGGAATGACAGGCGATCCTTCCCAGTCTATCACAGCAACCACCTTAGTTGGATCATCATAAGAAACCATAACATTGCCAATTGTAAGATCGACATGGCATAGTACGGAGGTAATGGGTTCAGCAGGGAGTCCACGAATACCCTTGCAGAACAGCTGAAGCCAAATGGCGGCATATTGGGCAGATATGTCGTCGGCACCATCATTTCTCGAGGCGCACAACAATCTTCGTCCTTCCCATTCCTTTGTATTATGCATAATGAAATGCAAATGAGCATCGGCACGAGCCAAAAGGTATGATGTAGTTGTGACGAACGGCCCGCGGAAACCAGGAAGAACGCGAGCATCGGAGCACGAGGTACCCAACGGACCAACAACAATCCCATCGCCATGATCCTGTAGGAAGCCTGCAGCATTAAATTCCAGTTGAAGTAGTTGCTCGTTGTACCCAATGACAGTGAGAAAGACCTTAATCTTCTCTTCCGAAGATAGTGAGAGCCAAACATCAGCTAGGAGTTGCCCTTGAACCTAAAATGGAATCATCAATTACTTTACGGCGTGTTAATATAAATATATTTGCGTGCTCTTACTCTATCCATGAACATATAAGGAACCTTCACTGAATTGTTAAAATAGGGAGTGAAGTAGTAAACATGAGGAATTGGAATCGTTGTTTTATCCTTTAGGAAACGATAGATGGCGCCCTTCATGGGATTAGCATGAGTCAAAGAAAATGGTCACATTAGTAAGTCTCGTACGTACCTCCGACTTCTTTCTCTCGATCACCAACTCCCGACTTATATAGGCGTCGCTGTTGGTTCGACTTGCTAAAAGTCGCGCGACCACGTCTTCTCGACCTGAGAATGTCAGAATATAGACCTAATTTAAACAGGTCAGTCGGAGTGTAGCGATGCAACAACGAATTGCGATATTACCGTGTTGAAAGCCCCTTGAGCAACTAGGTAACACCCAGTGCAGGTGTCTCCAAAAAACTTTTCAGCCTCGTATCTCAGTGCATCAAGATTAAACAAGGAAAGGCACCCCTTCAAATCCAGCGAGCAATCTTCCACTATTTTGGAGAATCGCTCTTGAAGGACACGAGCACTGGGGACGTTAATACTGTGTGGAGCCTGTTGAAACTTTGAAATAGAGTACTGAGATGGGAACTTGTTTTAGACCATTGATAAACTTTTTGACTTACATTACCGAGGTCGCCATTGGTCAAATCTGCTTGTGTTGACATCGCGTTTGTGCTATCGGGAGTTGGGTAGGGGGAAGAGAAATCGCCACTGAATACTTAAGTGGGTCCACCCGTCCGTCCCTATATATCCTTTTAATGGTGCGCAAATAGTGCCAAACAAGAGAAAAGCTGATACATAGTGTAGTAAAACGGATCAATATCGCTGGGTGCGGCCCGGACTCCTGTGCCACTGTGTTGTCTAAGTATCAGTGAATAAAGTATTTGAAGTCGTGGTCCTTCTAGAAAGATATCGAAGTAAGACATATATCTAACAGTGATTACTACGACACAATATAGGAGAACGTCCTAAAACAGGGCACTGTGCGCCACACTGCAGTGATGCTATACACAATTCACGGAGTTACAAATTATTGCATTTGCATGATGGATAGATAGCGAACTACAAGGGCACCGTCACTCATATGGCTTCATATCGTACACGTCGAATAGAAGCCTCATGGAAGTTGTTAGGTTGCTGACTTCAACGGCTTTAAGCCGGACATTGTGGAGACTATGTCGGGTTAGATTTCCTGGTGCTAACAGTCATTATTATTCCTTGAAGACAATATAAGAGAGGATCCCAAAACTGGGCATGCGTCACACCGTAGCGATACTATATACTATTCACGGAGCTACAAATTATTGCATTTGATGGATAGATAGCGAGCTACAAGGGCACCATCACCTATATCCGGGCTTCAGGTCGTACACATGTCGAATAGAAGCCCCCTGGCAGCTTTTCAGTTCCTGACTTCAACAGCTCTAAGCTAGGTAGTCTAGTATTTAAGGGGTAATCTATGATTCATAAATGAGTCAAAAAAAGCCAACGGAGCTGCCATCGTATACTAAGATCTTTTTATTAATGGAATTGGGATTGAAAGGTAATGATTAAATGTGAGTAACTTGATGTTGGGCTCGTCGCAAAACAACATCTCGACTCTCGACAGTTTCGACACATTAGAGCTTACTTGAGATGCTGCATCAATCTGAGTAATCTTTTTTGACAAGGGTTCTATCTGAAGCTATGCATACGCATGATTTGTCCATAACTTATCACCAGCCTTGACAGACTCAGGCGAAGTCCATAAAAGAAATTCCCCAAAGAAATAT
Organism: Crucibulum cyathiforme; assembly: GCA_036936985.1. Lineage (NCBI taxonomy): Eukaryota > Fungi > Basidiomycota > Agaricomycetes > Agaricales > Nidulariaceae > Crucibulum > Crucibulum cyathiforme. Next base: position 12,266 of record JASFCW010000148.1, read on the forward strand.
ATATGGTCAAGCCACGGGAATTTTATGCTAACGCTATCGAGGCGGAGTATGGCATTGGTAGGCTCTAACTTGCCGGACATGGAGGCTATATTGGGTTAGATTTCCTGGAGCGACTGGCAACACGCTTTAAGCATGTACGACTCGGAGGAAGAATACTTAACAAGCACAAGCAGTGGATCCTGTTCAATATCACATCTTCAGCGTCTCTTTGGATTTATACTGCTTATCTCTTTTTCGTACAAGAGGCCGGAGGGAAAGTCTTCTGGGATTTTTTGCTCTCGGCTAACATCGTGAGTCTTCACCGCACATTGGGCATGGTATATGTGGGTCCAAGCGGTTGAAATGCACAGCATGAAATAGGACAAGGAGGATAGGATACTCAACACAGACATATGCTGAGTCGGAGTTCTATCTGACATGACGTACTTCCCATACTCATGAGTTAAGCTACTAGATTTTGAGTCGAAATACGGCACAAATAATATCTCCTTTTTAGTTATCGATGAATAGAAAAACTATATAAATGAGGAGGCCTATCGATGTCGTGCATTCTCTCATTCTCTAACTCTCTCATTCTCCACAGCCCTTCCAACTCGCTCCTAACTACTACTCTTTGTAAGACCGTCTATAATTCATCTTGAACGTCCATTCACATGACAGTGCACTGACTTTATTGATAGATTCACTTCAGTATGCCGTACTGCAGCAAACGTTGTGGCCACAATAACCAGTCCATGACACCGGCTCAATCGCAGTCGTTGAACATTCCTTGTGCCAAGACTGGCTGCAATGGGACCTACTACGCTGCTATTCCTACTACTCCCCCGGCTGCTGGCAGGGGTGGAAACGGGAACCAGGCTGCAAATGCTGGCGGTAATCAGAACAATAATACCAACAATGGGGGTGCGAACCACAGCTAAGTAAGAGTATTACATACCTTTATAGTTTCTACTCGTCCTTACAGAGTAATTTTGTTCTATTAGGTCAGAAGATCTGTGGCATTCAAGCCGTTAGGCTGACATTCAGATTTCAAATTGGGACCTGGGTGCCAATCCTTCAACCATCTTCAGTCACTTCATCTAGTACTTCATTACCTTTGTCCCCCATGTCCCCAGTTATCTCAGTTTACAATCCAAATTGAATGATCGTTGTGCACAGTGCAATATTTTTATTTATCAGAATAAAATAAGGAGAAGCTGAGTCAGATAAAGCTTGACTAATTATATATTGTAGGCTTGTAGCAAGTACTTATCGGAATAAAATAAGGTCAAGATATGAGAATAATCAGTAAGAATAAATGAATGCATGTAAGTAATGTTGTAACTCACCTCAGTCAGATAAAGCTTGACTGAGGTGTTTCTACAGTATCCACTATTCTTATATACATGTAGAAATAATAAATGGAGTAATTACTTCGAGTAGATAAGAAAAAGCATTCCATGTGTCTACCAGACAAGTAAGTGTATATTTGAAATTCGGGATTCATCTAATTATTAGTTTATTTGAAGGGAGAGGATCAGTGATTAGTGAATATGCGGATATGACATGGTGGGCTTTAGACTCATGAGTTGCATACATCTCACCAACAAACACATCTCCTCCTCCACACAGATTATACTTCACTAGACGTTGTCAGACTGATATATTAATACCTGTAATGAGCGTACAAAATTAATATATAAATGACTGTAGTGCAAGCAAACTTACCAACACTTCGGTTCTGATTAGATAAATTTGGTGTATGCAAAATATCAGTTTGGGAGATGAATTCAGATTGAAGACACTCCACTCCAATGCTAATTAAACACTCTGGAAGAAATTGTACCACTTTCACTCAAAGCACCTCACCCAAATCTATTCTAGTAGCAGTATCTTTACTATCACATAACAGGCCCTCATTACCAGTCAAAGTTTTTTACCAGGTCCTATAACTTACTCATTCCAGGCTTGTTTTTCATGATTAATTGAACACAAACTCCTAGTTATGTATAGAAAAAAACAGTCTCTTCAGTATTTAAAATCGAAACTATACTAGCAAAAACTGTATGGTAAAAGCTCATTGAAAGTGGCCTCTCCCTAGCCAGGATTATTCAGCTGTCCTCACTTGACCTTTGGCTAATTTTTTTTTTCATATTCACATATAGAAGATGCCATAGGCTATAGTACATAATTCAAAAAGAATCAGCATGAAAATTCATGTCTGTGAGGATATATTTGTGATACATAGTAAAACTACACACCAAGTGATAGTAGTAATAGTATTGATACATTTCTAAATGTGCCAGTGCCTGAGGCCTGCTGATGGATCTTATTATCTACATATGTTTAAATGCTTGCAGAAATGTTCATAAATCCTCTCATACATCTATCATTCAATCCCACCATGACCATTTCTAAGTTACAGAAGGCACTAATTCTATGCATCTCTACCAATGGATCTCTCATTCACCATCTGTGGGTGTAATTCTCTGATCATTCCATACTTCAGCTGTGAGAATCAATATGAAGAATTTGTGTTATCTCATCTCCATCTCAACTGAATTGAACACAAAAATGGCAATCCAATACTTCAATATATCTATACTACCATTTCTGACTGAATACTCTCGCCCTCATTCGTAGTATATGACTTGATGTGCCACTCCAACAACCTGATTCAGAGCTCTGAAGCTGTATTGTTGGAATTATGATATGAAGTCCATCTTAAAAGAAATACAGTAACATCACATATGTAGCTTGTTCTCAAAATAACTTTAAATCACATAGCCCACACTTCCACTTCTGTGATTTATTGCTATCACTTTCTCAAAATGAATCTGGTGTATCATGTGCAGTAAATTCAGACTGAAAAGCTAATAAATATGGTTGAATATGAAAAACACAATACAGACTTACATAATGGTGTCGAGCAGGAGCTGCAGATTCAGCCATTTTACTGCAAGCATGATCTGGTTCATTCTCTTGATGTCTTTTAGATTTGTTATGTCTAACAATGGGGAATACTTCCTCTCCAGCTGCAAAACTCTCTAGAGGCCCAGAGAGTATGGGCTCTTGTTTTTTGCCTTTCTCTTTATTCTTCTTGGACTGTCCTTCAGCTGATGGTCCAACCATCTCTGTTAATAATTCTGTGCTGGCTGGAAGCTGAATAAAACATAGGAATAAGAATATAATAATGGATAAAAGAAGAGAAGAATATACTCGTGCCTATAAAAAGTATATGACATCACATGATACTCATGAGTCAGTAGACATTTTATTACACAAGTTTTTATGCTTTAATGAGCCTCTTCTTTTATGGAATGTCAAGATGAGAGGCATATCCATATATTTGAGCAGTTACACTGTAGAAATCGAGGCAGTGGTTGAGCTAGAACACTGACATTAACCACACATACATGATGATGATGTCATATACTTTTTGTAAGCACAAGTACATTAAAGAATTCATCAACACTCCCTTGTGTTCCCATATTGATCAAAGAAGAACTGCTGGTATTACCAGACTTAGACATGCTTGACCCATTGAGGTTAGTAGCTTGAGAAGCATCTTGCTGAAAAATAAAAATATAATCAATGAAAGAAATATTAAAAATGAAATGTCCTTACAGCAAGGAATTGGCTGTCAAGCTCTACTATTATAGGCCATAAGGACATTAGATAACTCATTTCAATCCAGCATTGAACAAAATTTACTGACCTGGAACCTGTGCATCCCATATTTGAACTGACTGATCATCAGATCCAGAGACAATGTGCTTCCCATCAGGTGAATATGCTACACCATATTTTCGATGATCTGCATTAAATACTAGGGATAGGGTAGCTTGTTTTCCAGTTTCTAAGTCCCAAATTCTGATTGTATTATCTTGAGAGCATGATACCAGAGTTTTTCCATTGGGAGAGACTGACACACAATCAACAGCTCCAGAGTGGCCTTTTAATGGCTCCATGATATGTGACCTAGTCTGTAAATCCCATGGGTAGATATTGTTATCATTACATCCAGCAGCAAAGAGTGTATCATCAGGTAAGTATACAGAACTAAAGATACCATCAGGTTGTGACAAAGGCTCAGCCACTGGCTCTCCAGTTTTTGCATCCCAGATTCTTAGTGTATGATCATGAGATGTGGAAGCTATATGCTGACCATCTGGAGAGTATGAAACGGAGCAGACATTATTTGTGTGACCATTAAGTGGACCGAGAATTGTTTCTCTGGTTTCCACATTCCATATTCTGATAGTTTTATCCCCAGAGCCAGAAACTATATGTTTACCATCAGGAGAATAAGCAGCAGAATAGACCCAGTCTGTATGTCCCTTCAGGGCTCTCCAATTATCTGGCCATTACTTGCATCCCAGATACATATTGTCTGGTCAGCAGAACAAGAGAGTATTTGTGTGCCATCAGGAGAGTAGCACACTGACATAATTTGCTCTGAATGGCCTTCAAGTGAGTATATCAGGTTGTCACCCTTCATGTTAATGTCTGCATTCCATATCTTGACTATGCCATCTGCATCACCTGAAGCAATATATTTGCCATCTGGGGAATATGCAACACAGAATACTGTAGCTGTATGTCCTGTTAAAGTTTTTTGTAACCTTTCACTAGAAGTATTGGACAGTTCTTCTTGAGCTTCCCGAGAGATGTCTTCCTCAGCCATTGGAGCAACAGATCTATGGATAGTCTTTTGGGAGCCAGTATCACCAAGTCGGGCAGCCCTACAGGAAAGGAAAGTCTGGTTGCATTGTGTAATGAGTTTCAATCGAAGGTAAAATTGAAGATATCATACCTTTTGTCCAAGGACGGGTGGATTGAGCAATTGGACGTGAGTGCGGAGAAGACAGACCAAGTTGAGCCTGATCTCAATCAGCGAACGCGCGCTTGAGCGCTGTCACCGTATGGCTGTGTGTACTACTATTAGAACGACAAGAAGGGCTCCGTCCTCTGCACCAAAGCATACACGTGCCCACCATGAGTGACCGTGATTATTGTGACATGTCGATTTATACACCCGCTCTTGTAAAGGCCATTGTGGGCGCTAGGGGTGGCTACAGGTGTTC
>JASFCW010000149.1:0-17312 GCA_036936985.1 Crucibulum cyathiforme
CCATCTGTCATCGAGGGTGCGGAACACGAGAATGAGCTGTGAGACGACGTAGATGACAGTGCAAATCAGGGGCCATAGGATGTACACGATCCAAAGAGCAATCGGCTTTGAGTACTTGAAACCTGCGAATTGCTTGAAGGTGGCGATGGCGATGAAGAAGCTTACTCCCCAGATGACAAGACATGATATCCGCAGGAACTGGAGGGGATATATGATTAGATATAGGGGAGACGCGAATGTGGAAAGTCTTATACCCAGAGAGATAATGGTGTTCCGTCTTCGGCAAACTGGAATCCAACAAAGCCGTTGATGAGTAGACAACAATAGGCAGCTGCTACCAGCCCCGTATACACCGCTGCAAACCACTGATTTGCAGTGTAAGAATGTTTCGTTCTGCGAGGAAGGTAAAGGTGGCGACTTACTGGATAGCTTACATTCGCCGTGGGAATTACGCCTGAATCGAGGAACATGGCTAGCAGCTCGATCACTGCGTATAGCCAAAAGAACATCACGATCTCTTTCCGGCCTGAAAGGATGGAGCTATCAGCAAGAGCGTAGGTTAGAAGGCGCTCCTAAGACTCACCAACGGCGGTGTATTTGCTACGAATGTGTAGGATCATAATGGCTGTCATTATTATTGCAACTATGTGCACGAAGCATGTTGCTGCAAAGGAAACGATAGAGTTAGCTTGCATATAGATGAACGTCGAGAGAAGTAAAAGAATGCTGGGGTGAAAGTGGCGCCTACTTCGGCAGCCTGGCAACGCGTCGAAAACGAACCTTCCAACCCTCCAAAATGCTTCCATTCAAATGAAACCAAGTTGCCCCTACGGATCCTCATCAGCTCTTCATCGCCACCACACCCTCCTCGCGACGTGCCCAATCGCAGAATTTTCCTTAATTCTTCCCATCGAAATCGAAATCAAAAGAGCACTCACAAGGCTGAAAGATGAGAGTTCCACCAACGTCGACGTTCCTGCTGTAGCATGTTGGTTCGATGCCCTGGTCTGTGCCCACTAACGGACAGATAACGAGTGCTGCCGTCTCGCATATGGCGTTAAAGGAGCCAAATTGGACCCCCATTTTCGTGGATGTGAGACCTCGCAAAAGCGAGCAAAGGAGAGGTTAAGAGACTGTGTATTTAGGGGTATCGAAAGCAAGGCCTCGGTGGCTAGGAAGAAGGGGAAAACGAGGTGTATAGAGAACGGCAATGACGGCGTGGATGTTGATGATGACCTCGCTGGAGGCCCCATGCGACCCGTTTTGGCGTTGGCCTTGTTTGGCATCCCCGTTAGTGAGTTACATGTAACGCCGACTCCCTTGCCTCCCCTTCATCCTCCTTTGTGTCGCTCATATATACTTCCAGTGCATATATCAGCCGGTTTCTGTAATTCTGCGCATGGGCTCTAGGAAAATTTTAGGGTGATATTATTACTACTCCAACCAGATATTCACTATCCGAGGACTCAGGAGACGTGCGCTGATCGAACCTATGACTCTAGTCCGACCAGAGTTAGAGGTGTCTCCACCACGCTGTACGTACCACCCGAGGCCACTCTCCAAGTAGCATCCCAATGGCCCCAGCACGAAGAAGAATGCAAGAGTCCGAACAGCATATCCTACCTTTCGTGCACCTTGAGCTATTTAAGCTCACGTCTTCCGCCGACGGGTCTCGACGAAGCAAGAAGCTGGGACCGATAGTTATGTATGCTTTGGCGCCGCTGGCACGCAGCATCCAACTGGGTTATACAACGCATCCAGACTCAGAAGTGGCTATTGTCTCATTGGCGTTCTGTGCTTCGAACTCGTACTCAAACAGCTCGACACGTTCTACCTCTTGCCATCGACTGGAGCTCTTGGAAGTATCAGCCTCGTACGTTCCGTTCCTTAACATGCCGTGGCTACTTCATGCAGCTTGAGGCTATTCTCCCGTAGCCGTTGGGTTAATATCTTCCCGTCTTGGGATTTGAAATCAACAGGAAAGAGTGACGATGAGCATGTACAGCTACTTCGCATGCAACGCATCGCGCGGTCACCTAAATCCTTACAACGACCCCTCACCGTGATTCCCCGCGGCTGAGCGTAGCTTTACCACTGTTTATGACACTCTCTGCAGCTAGCTGCCACAGTCTTCGGCTTCGAAGTGGTGTCCATGCGATGTCCTCCCATATTTGAAGCGCCCTCGGACCCAACGCTTGACTCATTTCCTCCTTACCTTCCGAATGAAAAAACGTGTCTGCCGACTTATCGTGTCTTCATCTGTCCATGTCACCTTTTAATCCGGAATCAGTGTCGGAATTCTTCTACCTCGGGTGTACCGCCTGCTCTGAAGCGGCATCGATAGGCGCTCATATGAGCCATATGAGCATCCATACATCATCCCCTTTAAACAAATGCTATTGCGTCTCCTGTTATGCGGAAATCATCCCGATACTAACTACGTAGCAGAGGTTTGGCTGGAACAGCCTGATCTCGAAGCTTCCAAAATAATACATATACAACGCATGCACATGCTGTACGGCATTAGATGCTGAATGGGGTATTATTGGTGCATGAGGCAACCTCACACTAGGGCACAGCATTCTCAATCGCTGTTGAACGTCCTGGCTTGTTCGTCCACATCAAGCCTAGTCAGAGCTCTACTCATGTGTTCCCTTTCTATCTTCATAAGTTAAGTTAACCACTTTGCTTGCTTCCCCATTTATGGGCTTCCGATTGAATCGAACCAACAAGGCGCCGAGGAGTCACTTTAACTGTGAGTAGGTTCGAAGAGCTGGCAAGGCCACATTGCACCCTGGAGCATACATTTACGCTGCACAACTCCCGACTGTATCATTACACATAATCCGTAATGGTTGAAGATGCGGTATATATTTCTTAATGGAGTTGGGTGACAGATGATTACGACCAGTGACTTTGTCCTCTCAAATTTCATCTGCCGCCCGAGGCTGGACTGACATTGGTCACGTCTGAACTCGATTTCAGATAGAATTTCTACACTGAATGAGTTTATCGGGCGGACTTATGGTCTATCTGATCCGTTAGTGGTTAGGCTGTGTCTGTCCATAGCTATAACTGTCTTTGAGCTCTGTCTAATGGATTAACTCTAGCAATGCTTACGGTTCCAAGTGCATTTCGTTCGGAATTGACTGAGAATGAAAGTTTGCCCGGGTGCTAGTGTGTTTCATAGCTCGTTCTGTACAAGATTGTACAATTCTTACTGTTATATTCATGATGCGTTGCGTTCGGACATAAGTATCAAGATCCTCAGCTGCTCTGACAACAGACACCACTTTCCATTTACTATTTGTCTTCATATCGCGTATACACTCTGGATGAGAATGACCTATCGGTACACAGATACTTACTACCGACAATTGATTATCCATTGAATAAAGGTTTATGATAGTGATATCGTAGCAACCTCTGCGATGCAGATAGAACTCAATTTCAAGTTATTGTTGCGCATATCATAACTCATACTACTTTACGGACTTTATGCCAGGGATGGATGGCGTGAAATGTTGCTTCATCACTCTTGTTATTCGCCGCTTAATTCAAGCCTGTTTCCAATGGTAAATTCCTTCAGCATTCTTCGATGTGGTTTATACTAGAAACTAGTACCCTTAACTACTGCATATGCTTCTTCTGAATAATTCCGTAAACCGCCTTTGACTTGTACTATATATAATCAGGATCCTTGGTCACCAGCACTGGAATACACCACTGAATACAAGTCTTCCTTCCATTTTTTTCGTAATATCTTACATAAGCTGTGATTTGGCGGTGGTCACGCTCAGTAAAAACGAAAATTCAGGCCACAGTACAACAGTAGTCCTGTGCTTATGCATCTGACTAAAGTCGGCCGAATTGTCGTGTTTTTTGAATAAAAGTTTTTGAATTCATTCATGTGAATGACTGACAGGCATTTCAAAAATTGCCTTGTATGCATACCAAGTCCTGTAAATGTCCTACTGATGTCCGATGCAAGTCCAACAAATGTTGTTACGAGTCTTATGTAATAAGAATCGTTCTTTGTTCTTTTAGGGAGTTTTGGTAGGGCATTTTGTCCAACATCAAAAGTGAGCGAAAGTCTTACATCAGCGGCATGCACTACCACCTCGGTATCTCAAAAATCGCCTTTTATGGGAATATCATGTGATATTTATCATACACTGCCACTTCGGCTGTGACCGAGCTGCCTCTGCTGTCAAAGCATGTCTTTTCATCTTCTACTCCCTATCTTGTTAACTTTTCATAACAAAACCACCCACCCAACTCCTGAAATGCTAAGCTTGAAGTCAAGGATCATATGTATAAAGAAATAAATTTGAATAGCAGAACTCAAAGCTTGGCTGGGGTTAGCCATAGAAACTATGGTGGAGGGTGCAAAGAGAAAATGTTGAATCTCCACCAAGAGTTTAGCTCTACAACAAGCTCAATAGTGGCAGACTAAACAATATGCCTAGAGCCTTCCCTTTTAATTATTTACAATAGACATGGTTCAGCATACATGTCTTATTACTCTTACAAACTCAAAGAAGAACTCTGGTCATCAACAATTCAAGATCATGCTAGAAGATGGAACATCACCTTATTGTTGGAATTAGTAAGCCCGACACAGCGCTTACTCAGCCCGAGACACAGTAGATAATTGTAGTATATTCTAGATACATTAACTAGAGGTATATAAACTGTAGATACTGTAGACTACACCTCATGGATTTGTAACCTATAGCCTAACAGCTCATACCTAGTGCATATTTCTACAACACTTATCTTTCTCCAGTCCCAGTCCATTATCCCTTCTGTCACAATGCAGAGCCTCTTACCTGGAAAATATATCTACCATATGAAACCTCCTTTTCCCACTCTTTGTTATGAAGTGGGACAGGCTAGGGTGTGCAGGAAAACATCGGAAGGAGTGCGTGGAAAGATCAGACAGACTTGGCTTCAGCTTGTGTGCTGTGCCCTTTGCAATCTATTCGGGTGTTCTGGATTTGTTGAGGGGTCAGATAATGTAGAGTCAGAATTGTAGCAAAGGCACAAGGCCTAAGACTACAAGGATGGGTAAGACGGGAGAAGTGTGGAAAAGGTCAAGAGTATAGAACATATAATATTCGAACTGAAGATCATAGTAGTACAAACCAAAGTATTTATACTAAGCAAACTAATTGTTCATATATATGGGGATTGGAAAACAGATGTGAGACATAAGACACAATGTCAAAGTAAAGAACACAATAAATGGAGTGGAATAATATGTGGAAGAATGTGGAAGAAAACATCAGCTGATTAAACTAATTGTCAGAACTAAATATAAGTGACATGAGAATGGTTAACTAAAAATATTGCATACAGAAAAGGAAATGTCTATTGTTAGAATTGGATGAATGCAGAAAGTGTGTGAGAAGTGCAGTAGAAGTTTCCAGATGTGACACTCTTCTAGTATGTTGTTGTTCATATACCTTGTTCTACAAGCTTTGCACTAACCTATCCAAGGGAACATTGTCATTGTATAGGTCATAGTAGAGCCTGAAGTATTAATCACCACATATGGCAAGAATTTAATGGCTAGGCCACAACTTATGCTTCATGTACTCAAATGGACTATATCTGCTGCCAGGCTTGGACTCATTGTTACTGACATTTGTCAAGATCTTGAATGAACAACTTGAAGAACTTTGAAGCAATCTCTAAACAAAAGAACAAAGACCATGGAAAAGAAGAAAAGACAAAGACTCATTCTGCCATGCTTGCAATGGCCCACTACCCCAAGTTAAAATAAGCAACATAACATTTGACCTTGGTGAGCTTGTGAGGCAAACAGATGGGTACATAGTGTAAAATTACTCTACTTAAATACGAACTATCTACATAATTAGATACATATCAAATGATAAGCAGCCACAAAAATGTAAGTATGACTGCGGGCAGAGTCCAGATCATGCTTGCTTGTAATCTTGATGCTCATATTCCAACAACTGTCAGATAAGAACCATGCTCATTCAGATGACATTCAGATTGATCTTGTACAACAGCCAAATGATATTCAGGCAGTAGTTCAGCAACAGTCCTATGAAAGACCTTTGACATTCAGATTGAATTCACACAACATAATGTATGAAAGTAAATTAAATAAGAATTAGTAAAGTATGATGACAGATGTAAATGAATAAATTGAATACAGAGTATGGCTCCTAAGACTTCCCCAACTTCTTGCCCTAGAACATTAGTTATGTGATTTCCATATAATAAAAATTAGGAATGACTTACTTGCTCAGTCATGCTTCTGTCTACATTATGTTTCAAAGGAAATGCAGACAAATTGTTCAAAACTGCTCCAATCAGAGCTAACAACAGATTAGCACTGAATCATGGGAATCTCTGTGAGTTGACCAACCTTCTCTAGTACTGGTTGCAACAATCCCATTCTCCTTCATCCAAGTCTTTATCTCAACCACCTTGTCATGAACTGTCTATTTTGATTATTCTTTTTGTTTTCTTTTCTAATTATCAAACAGTTTCTATAATTTTGATGACAAGAACAAACAAACAGCTCATGTAGCAACATGAGGATAAAGCAATGTAGTAGTAGTAGTTATTTCATTTTGATCCTATATTAAATACATGCTTGTAACATGAACCACAGTACATGTGCCCATCATGAATGATCGCGATTGTTGTGACATGTTGATTTCTGTACCCACTGTTGTAATGGCCATTCTGGGTGCTAGGGGTGGCTACACGCGTTCTAATCTCACATGCATACTCTTGAGTATCTCTCCTATGTATATCTGAAATTTTGTATCTGATTTGCGGTTCAATCTGACGTGGTGATGAGAACAAGCAACCAGGGTGTTCATTCAAGGAACCCGTGATCACAATCACTCATGATGGGCACGTGTATGCAGCTGCAGTGCACAGTAGTTACACTACTTACACATGATTTCCTCATTATTGAACATGCTCTAATCACACCTTATGTGCATGGCCTCTTAGTATATATAGTAGTAGTAGTATGTCTTTATTCTATAGTCTTTAGCTGGTTGTTTCTTACTGCCAATACTATTGGTCTCACTCCTCCTCTTTCTCTCTGAGTTTGTAGTTTGCATATTGACCTCAGCACTCTCTTGTGAGATTGTGTTGACATGTCTGACATGTCATGAACCGTTTATTTTGATTATTCTTTTACGTTTCTTTTCTAATTAATAAACAGTTTCTTATAATTTACACAACAAGAACAAACGAAAACCGACTCATGTTGACACATGAGGATAACATGCAGTAGTCGTACATATTTCATTTCATTCTATTATTAGTATAACACATTTGTAACACATGTTGCAGTACGCAGTCGCAGTGCACAGTCATAGTTATTAAAGACATACGTAGTACACATGTTTGACTCACCTTTACCATGACTCTTTATGAATGTGTCCTTTAGTATATATAGTAGTAGTTGTAGTTACTATTCTGTAGTCTTTAGCTGGTCATTTCTTACCGCCAATACTACTGGTCTCATACCTCCACTCCTCCTTCTCTCTAAGTTGATAGTTTGCGTATTGACCTCGGCACTCTCTGGTATAGAGTTGTGTTGACGTGCCTGACATGACACACCTGCAGTTGCTAAATAGTGATTATAGTCAAATAAACTAGTTCTACACAGATAAGAGATAATATAACACTCACCTGAAGCAAAGTTCATGCTTCATCATCCTGGTTTTGTCAGTGGCTGGTGAAGACACTCCACCACCTCTCTTCTTTGTTGACTGTGGGTCAGTTTATGGCTGCATTGAATGGTCCTCCTGTGAGGGTTTTAAACATGTAAATTGTATACTACAACAGAAAATAACAGAAAATAACCTACATTGTCTAATGACACCATTCTGTGCTGATATAGAGATACTCATGGAATACTCACCTTGAAAGCTAGAAGTCCATTGTTGACTCAAGTCTCAAAGGTAGGACTTGATGGCTTCTCAAGAATGGGGGAATGTGGACAATAAAATGAGGAAAATGGGAATCAGGAGGAGTCTGTGGGTAATGTTGGTGGTTGGGAGAAAAAACTTCAAGTGAACGACTTTGAGTGAATAACTGTTTGAGCAAACTCACACACTCAAAAATATGCTCATAAAATTCAAATTCCAACACTATGATATGGATGTGCATACTAACATCTGAATATCACTGGACTGACATTAGATGGAGTGATTAAAAAGCTGGAGAGCCAAGCTCAAGGACCAAAAATCTGACTGTGATAGGAATATGATTGGATGTGTGGCTGAATATGCAGGACTTTCATTTTTACTGAGGGTCACAACTTACAACAGTGTTTCAGTGGTCATTTTCCTATTTTGGATGACTGGCCACTGGTGGCAATTCAGTGGACAGCTGTCTCTAGATGTAAAACTTATTCAATGAGTATAAAAGCTAATGTGAACTCAAAAATACTCTCTAGTACTTGTGCCTAAAAAAAGTAACTGGAAACAGGTTTTCAGCAAATAACTTGTGACAGGGAAATTTTTTTGTCATAGTCAGTAAGAGTGAAATGGACTATTCGCAACCTACTATCTTCCTGTAGAATATTAAAAGAAAGCATCATGTCCTTGAAGAATAATACCATATATCTGTTTTCAGCCCAAAATCCAGATCTAGCCAGAGTGAATAGATAACCTCCAAAATTTTATATGTTGCAGCTATTAATGATGTAAGACTTTCTTACTATTGGATCAAAAGTGTACCTAAAGTATGAGAGCAGGTAGATATGTTGTAAAGTGATGAATTTGGTAGTTTTGGCTGTGAGAACCCCATCAAACTGTCAAATCTTGAAAATGGTTGGAAGGTAGTGGAGGGTTACCAGAAGAGGACAGAGGATAAATTGCATGGATGTTGGCTTCAGCTTATGTGCTGTGCCCTTTGCAATCTATTTGGTGTCCTAGTATTTGTGAGGAGTCTAATGAGAAGTCAGAGGCAAGTCAGAAAGAGTCAGAGTTGTTACCAGACATAAGTCTTAATAACAAGGGTGAGATAGATAATGAGTAGAGTGGTTTAATGTTAAGTCCAGTATCGGAGAATGGAAGACTTAAGTGCAGAGTAGTAGAATACCGAGGCATGGAGTTGGATTGCCTTAAGGGTGTAATAGGGACTTCAGCTTCAGCTTATGTGCTGCACCCCTTTCCACTAGCTGCCCCTGGATTTCAGAGGATGAGGGACATGATAAGACAGAACTCAAGGTGGAGTTCTGAATGACAAGGAGATCTCCCTGCAGGAATTCTACAGAGGAGTGCGGAGTTGACTAGAACTCAAGGTGAGTTAAAGTAGGATAACTAAGTTGATATTTGAACTGATGTTACATACTGAAGTATCTAAGTTTATATACTAAGTAAAGGTGGAGAACTGGGTAATGGTGGCAGAGAACTGAGTAACAGAGGTGGAGAACTAAGTAATGGAGGTGGAGAACTAAGTAATGGTGGCTGAGAACTAGGTAACTAGAAATAAATAAACCAAGGAGATAATAGTATAAAACCAGAATGAGGTGGGACTGGAAGTCTGTGAGTGACAAGTGGTGAAGTCAGTCAAAAGGGTGGAGTTGTATGTGAGTGGTGCATAGTTTGTGATAGCATGCAGAGTTGTGTGATGAGGCATGGATATAACATTTAACTTTAATATTCAAACTGAGGATTGGAGGATACAAGCAGAAGGTATTTATACTACAGAAGATAACTAGGGATGAATAAGAGATGGAATAGTGGCATGATGTAAGGAGGCTGTGATGATAGTATTGTAGAGACTAATAAGTTGGTTGTAACAGAATGAGGAGAGCAGAATGTCAGAAGGGGTGATGTAGAAAAGGCTAGTGTTGCCACGGTTCGGGTCAAAAACCATGAACTGACCGAACCAAGCCTTAAAATGTCTTAGCCGCACCGCATCATCAGCTTATGGCTCCTGATGGTTCGGCTTCTTCATTGGTCGGCTCTGAGCCGCGTTTAACCGGCTAAACCATGGCTCATTACCAAATTAGGACTTAAGGAGTAGCTGTCCTTCTTATCATCGCTCTGTACTCTTAATAACAGTTTTAGCAATAAGTATCCATTTATTCGAGCACTACCAAGTGTTTAAGTTGCATAAAGTGTCTAAAATATATCACTTGAAGCCCACCCTGTCATGTAATTACATAGGTATGCATGACATCATCTTATCACCTCATGTTTACAATTCAACGGCAGTATTTGGTGTGTCCTGCTTGATATTTTTTCCTAGACTTTTATGTAATGTCATTCAATGTATAGGTCATTTCTGAAAGCCAGTTTTTGACCACAGTTACTGACCTGTGAATGGCAATGACAAGTACGTGTTCACCATTGCCCAATGCCATCATAATTATTTCTGATATTTTATTCTTTATATAGCAGAATTAAATTTGTAGAAACCTAGATACAAAAAGCTCAGTTGTTTGTGGTGCAAACAACTAATAGATTAATAAATACCTAGACACAAAAGGCTAGGAATACAAGTAAGTAAAAGATAAATAAGTAAGTAAGAAGGGACTTTACCTCAGTTGTTTGTAGTGCAAATGACTGAGGAAGTTCGATGAAACTATGATCTATTTATCTACAAAAGTTCATTTATAGCTACAAGGAGAAAATAGTGCAGTAAATACAGTTTAATATATATAAAGAAGTGAAACAAAAGATAAGAAACATAATATATGGTGCATGCTGTAGGCAGTGCAACGTATGACCATAAAATGTACAGAATAAATTGTAATCATAGATAATGGAATGAATAACTAATAGCTGAGTCTAAAGAATATAAATTGAGGCTGCAAGCAGACTGTGCGCCATAGAATGCAGTGCGCAGGATTGAATGCGTGCACGCTAAGTATAGCTTGTGGCATGATTGCTAGGGCTGCCACCCATCCTGTCTTCTGGGTTGATGGTGACGGGTTGATGGTTCAAAACCTGTAACCGTCAGTCATTAGGAACAGATGTAGATGGGACAGGTACAGAACAGATAACAGCCATTATTTACCTGTCAAAAACAGCCAAAGACAGCTGACAGATGGCCATGTTTGCTAACAATCACGCAAATGTGTCACAGGGTAAATCCAGCCCGCCCTAAACCCAATGAATGCAGTTATAATGGCTGCAAAAGCGTTCTAACAGCTCTTTTTCTTTCATGCAGACCATGACAATGAAGTATGTACTAAGCTGTCACTTTATTTTAACAATAGATAGATTTAACAGGATTATATCGCATACCATATTACAGCAGTTCTAATTACTTACTGAATCATACTTTGAGGTCTGATGTACAGCACAAGTTACGGTGTGAGCAGCAGGTTGGATGGTTGGTCCCATTACGCAGTAAATCCATATGGATGTTACCCTATGTGGTGCGGTTAATAGCTTTTTTATTGTCAGTAATGCGTGCAGGCATTGTCAGCAATCAGCAAAACTTGCTCTTGGAAGTCAGAACTAGTAAGAAATTGAAATAGGGACAGATCACTGGTACATGATTTACAAATTAGACATATCTTCAATCTAATTTGCTGATAGATGTTTTAGTTTATCTCTACTGCTCTATTCTACCTCAATAAAATGTGGTCGATAGTCTCAAATGTCGAAACAAAAACACCTTTTCTCTCCACTAGACAGTCCAATGTCTATCAGCCTATTTGTGCTATTTACTGTGACCTAATGCCCCCAGACTCTGCTAAATGGTTCCTATGTTCTAATAATGCCTATACATTTTTGCTCAAATATATATGCATTAGATGGCCATTCTCGATGGTCTCTCATTATAGCATAACTACTATGTAGTAGTACAGTATACACAGGTTGAGAATTAATGCCGTCCAAACTGTCAAATGGCTGCCCCAAAACTGCCCCATAACTGTTTGGCCTCTTCAAGATCCAGACATGGGATGGTTTCAGGACAGATAATAGCCATTTCAAACCGTCATTTGATGGCCCGTTACTGTTGATGGGACGGTTGGCAGCCCTAGTGATTGCAATTCCAACAAAATTGGCTTTTCTTTCACCTGGAGTCGACCATCTGGCTTGATGTTCAATCAATCATGCTAATGCATGTCTGCCATACACACACCCAATGTGCTTGCTCTCAGTGCTCGCTACGATGACATCAATAGCACACCTCCTTTAAATGAATGTGGGTGACTGGTGACAAGTATCTTGATCATCCAAAGTTATCCTCGGTGGCAACTATTCCAGGTTATGCCAATCAATATGTCAAACCCTTCTCATGGATCATTGCAAGACAGCTTTGAACTTACATCAGGATAGTTATCTGTACAGTGCAAGCCAAACGCAAGATCCGGAAACGCATTATCATGCAGTAGATGGGCACAGCAGGAGCTTGGAGGATGTGTTCTTGGCAAGATAAAATTGCAGGTAGGAAGCATATCTCGCACACATGCATCAAATTATGGATATTGATGTGTCACTACAGTAGATTTTATATCACAACTAGTGCATTTAGGTAAAATATAACCAATCATTCAATATAATGAATCCAAATAATGATATCCGTGGATGTTATGATTACTAACTAGTACGGTGTCACAACTTTGACAATGCGAACTTGAATATGAAATACTCATGTCATGGATCTAAGTTGCAAAATTACGTTCTTATTTCTCATTTTTTTCATTCTAGTGAACAGCAATGAGATTCAAACATCAAAATGCTTTCACGCTGTGCCCCATGTGGCACTTTTTTTCGGACCGAAGCGCAAGTAGCTGTTCATACAATGCATTTGAAATAAACACATGTATCAAATCATGGTGATGTTTAATTTCGAAAATAACAGCATGTCAATTGCATTTTTTCATATTTAAGGTGTGTCAAATTCAATGCTTGAAAATCACTGTGCAATTGAAACTTATATGTTTATTTTCTACAGATTATCTTTCCCAATGCCTCTCGCACATTGTACTCATTGAGAAACACGTAAAGAGCTTCCAAACGGAGCCATTGAGACCAGATTTGATGCTGCTTGTGAGTTTGACTCATTTTTCAATTTCTGTAGTCTAATTTATGATTACAGCTTGTAATACTCCCCCAGTTGCTCCTCCAACACATACAGTATGGTCACCGAATCTGTCCGAATCACTCCCAGAAGATACTTCACCAGACCATGGCACTCAAAATAAGGACAGATTAAATCCACACTTGCATCACCAGCCACCCCCTGCTGAGCCTGTTGTGCCTATCCTTGACAAAGATGATGATAATCCATTCTTATCCACTTCCTCTCCATTACCTGCTCGGAGTTCCACTTGCCTTCACAACTCTCCTTGTATGTCACCACATTTTACACGCCTACATGCTATCGCTTCACCAGCATTACATTCACCTTGATCTGCTGGCCGCCATGCTCATTCTGTTCAATACAGCTGTTTGAGTGGCAGTCCATCTGGTCCTGCTGGGAATCGAGGATGACGTGGTGCCAAAGATATCTGGCCATTTTTCAAGAAAGTTGGTATAAAATGGTCTTGTGTCTTCTGTCTGTGAGTACTAATTCGATTTTTTACAATCTATCTTCCTTCAGATTAATTTTTTCTAGTCATGAGTGCAGTTTACAGGGAAATGTGAAACCAACAGAATATGGCATGAAATCAACAACTGGTGTTCTGCGTCACCATCTTCATTCGTCACATTCCAAATTATGGATCACAGCATGCCAAAAAGCAAAAATAGAAATCCATGTCAGGTCAGATACACAGCTGAAAAAGGTTCTTGCAGACTATCACAGACAACATGGCTGAGTAGATTGGGATTGTAATGATGACCCAAAATCTGTTCCAATTTATAGAGAATATTCTCCAGAAGCATTCATTGATGCACTTGTTGAATGGATCATCTCAGACGACCAAGTAAGTGTTTTACTTCATTTTTTAATTTCAACTAATAATAATAAAACAGTCACTTTCAGTTATTGATAACCCTCATTTGCGTTCGATATTTCTTATGCTTCGTGAGGATTTGAAAAATATAGACATCCCACATTGTTCAACTATTCAGTCTCAGGTGATGGAAGTATGGGAACAGCATATTAAACAGCTTGCTGAAGAGATGAAGGTATGTATGCTCTCATATTGGCTTTAATGGTGAAACTTATTCATTTATCATTATTAGGCATCCACTGGAAAAATTTCATTCACAACTGACATCTGGTCCGATCCAAATCTTACACCATACATGGCAATTACTGCTCATTGGATCGAAGGTAAATTCATCAAGACTGTGACTGGAACCCAGTATGAGCTCACATTAAGAGCTGACCTTGCTGGATTTCATTGTGTGCCTGGCCGGCATGATGGCGAGCACTTATGTGCTGTATTTCTTCACATTATTGAGCAATTGAATATAAGAAAGGTGTGTTGTTAACATTTATAAATAAATTTTCATATCAATACCTTCTCTTTCAGGTGGGATGGATCACTGTTGACAATGCAAGCAACAATGATACCATGCTTGCCAGCCTTGAAACTGAATTACATGATTGAGGTATTGAATTTGATAAAGATCAAAGTCATATTTGGTGTGTTTTGATAGATATTATAAAATTGTGACCAAACCTTACATGCAATCATTTAAAATTGTAGATGCTTCCCACACGTGGTTAACTTGAGCTGTCAGTCAGTCCTCTCTGCGATCACCAACATGAAATTTGCTGCTGAAGATTCAGAGGACTTTGATCCCTTAGTTAATGGGCGTGATCCTATTGCCATGATACGCACAGTTATTCATGTGGTGTGTATCTGTTACTTGAAATTGTTGACTGCATGTTGATATACTTTTTATAGATCTGTGCATCTTCTCTGTGATGTGATCAATTCTCAACGACACTCCGAACACTTAAAATGAAAGAACTGCAACTTCTTCGAGATGTAGATACATGATGGTCATCAGCACTTCTGATGATTGAGCATGCATTGGAGCTTCACAGAGTAAGTCAATAAGTTTAATGTTAATTACCATGGAATCTAATAATACTCAATCGATTGAAGGCTATTGATGCATTTTTGAATAGTAACCGTGAGCTTCAAAAGTATAAACTTACTTCTGTGGAGTGGCAAAAATTGGAAGTATGCCAGAAAATTTTGAGGGTTTGTCTTAATTTCAGTTAGATGATTATTTTATTGAACCTTCTACATATATAGGTACCTCATGCGTTCCAGCAAACCCTTTCTGCAGAGAAAACACCAACACTATCAGATGCTATTCCATCTTATCGAGCCATGATTGCTGTCTGGAATAAGTATTGGGTAGAAATGCTGGCTTATACGGCCATTATAGATGCTGGGCTTGATAAGCTGGAGTCTTATTATAGACGTATTTCGAAGGTCCCAGCATTTATTTTAGCAATGCGTGAGTGTATAAATATCATTCCATTTCATCACACTTATGGTTTTTAGTTATTAATCCAGCAAAGAAGTTGAAGTGGTTCCAAAAATATATGCCAAACAATGTCAATGATGTCAAGCAACTATTTATAAGCCATGTATGTACCTTAATTGGATGACGCAATTCTTATCCTCACATTTAATTTTGACAGCTGTGGTGTTATCATACTACAGCAAACATTCAAACTCCTGCATGCCCACATTCAAATGAAAATTCTGTCTCTGAATCTGAATCTGATGATGACTGGGCAGCAGAGGTATTGGAAGATGAAGACCTTGACTCATGCTTGTCCAATCCACAAAGCCTTCTTGCTGAGATTGAATCTTATTTTCTTGATGCTCAAGTTGGAACTTCAATTCTCAAGTTTTGGCAAGTATGTAATTTGTGAACCTATACCCATATTTCAGATGTTTAACCAAATGCGACTTTTTAAGGAAAATCAGCATCGATACCCAACTATATTCGCACTTGCAATGGATATTTTGCCTATTCAGGGATCTGCAGTACCATGTGAGCATATATTCTCATCTGGGAAAGAAACAATGACTGTGCATCACAGTCACATCAAGCCCGAGCTTATGGAAGCCTTACAAATGCTCAAATTTTCGGTGAAGAAGGGTAGGGGGTTGAATTTCACCCAAGGTACTGAAAAGAAAGCTGAGATTAATGCATTGGAAGCTGTTTTTGAGGATAAAGCATTGATGTCAGAGGATATTACTTCATTCATTGATCAATTAGTATGGGTAGAGGAGGCTGAGTAGTTAAATATGCTAATATTTATATGAAACACTTGTATTCTGTTTTGTTTTATCTATATATAGGCATGAACCGTGGCTTAGCCAGGCTATTAGCTGGATTGAGCCAAACTGTCCCTATTTTTTATGGTTCATTTCAGCTTCTAAGCTGGTAGGACCCTTAAGCTGATGAAAACCAACCTGAGCTGAACCGTAGCCGAACCGTGGCAACACTAGAAAAGGTTATGCAAAACTAAAATCAATTGTAAGAGAACTATGGTGCTGAAACATATATACAAATAAGGAAAACAAGGATCATGAATGGAAGGAGTGGCAGAAGGAAGTCAGAAGGATGGAAGCTGAGCATAAAGTTTCAGGATGTGACACAAACCTCCAAAATGCAACATTTCTGATGCATACAGCAACTCTCAGAAAGAGAACCAATACATAGTTCAGTAACAAAAAATCAACACATAGACTACAAGTATATCATATCTAAATTTCGAGATAATCCAAACATTGTGGCAAAATCTAGAGTTTGGCACACAAATAAAATCTAGTTCTGCTCCTGGAGAAGATGATATATTTTTCTTATACTCTACAGGAAGATAATAGGTTGACAGTAGTCCAATTTACCCTTACTGATTGTGACAAAAAAAATCTCCCTGTCAGAAGTTATTTGCAGAAAACCTATTTCCTGTTACTTTTTTTAGGCACAAGTAGTACAGTCAGTGGTCACCAATTTGCTATTAACACTGCCAATGTCACACATGTCACAATGGCACATGACCAGAATTCGAACTCTGGCCCCTCAATGGGCCAATCATGAGTCATGTCATTGCATTCTTGGTCATGAGACCATGCAATGGAATGCAAACTCCAACAACAGCAATTGTGGCAAGTGTGACAACAGCCTTTAAATGGCAGGAATGAAGAGCTTCACATCCTCTCTTTCAACTTAGTGTAAGACTTTTACAGGTAGTGGGTTATTGCTAGATAAGTGGAATCATAGAATATTGAAGAAATTCTTGGAGCAAAAGACACAGCAGGAGTTGACTTATACATCACATAGATATATTTAAAATATAATCTCTATATCTTCCATTATATAGTCTGAATATATTCTATGGATATATCTAAAATA
>JASFCW010000150.1:0-17259 GCA_036936985.1 Crucibulum cyathiforme
CTGAACTTACTTGGGATAGCACGAATAACAACACTTCTGCAATTCTCAAAAGCAACATTTTGCTTGCTTGACAACATGTGAGGGGACTCTGTGCTTGGAGAACACATGGATAACAAATAACCAGGCAAGTTCTGTGGAGGTGATAGTGTTGCAGGTGGAGATGAATATGAATTGCTTGGTGAGTCAATCAACGACTACTAAAATAGAATCAAAACCACTGGAGCTAGGGAGTTTCTCAATGAAGTCCATAGATATCAAGTGCCAGGGCCTGACAGGAATGGGAAGCTGTTTGAGAGTGCCATAGGGTTGGTGCTGTTGAGGCTTAGAGTGCATACAAGTTACACAAGACTTGCAGAATTCCTTGACCATAGTATGGATGTTCAGCCAAGTGTATTTGTGACATATAAGCATGAGTGTCTTGTTTTGTCCAAAGTGACCAGATAGAATGTGATTGTGTTTGTATTGTATGACATGTAGGTGGAGATCAGCTATGTCCAGCACATAGATTCGATTATCTAGGTGGAGAAGTCCTTGTGGATTGCAAGTCCAGCATGGAGTAGTGGGAATAGGAGGGTGTGCTGCAGTGATTGGGTGGTCCACTAAGGAAGCTAAGATATCCAAGTGGAGTTTCTCAACATCCATAAGCAGAGTGCTGTGGAGTACTGGAAATGAAAGAATAGTGGCATGGAGTGAAGTGGTAAGTTGTTCTTGGGTGAATACTGGTTGATAATTGTGTGGATTGACTTTGGCATAGTTGCTATTCCCCTCTTTTGGGTAGACGTCCCATTGTCTAGTTAAAGAGTCAGGTTTGGTGCCTAATTTACTGGGGCAGAAATGGATGATAAGATTAAACTGAGAGAGGAACTCCAACCATCATGCTTGATAGTGCATCAAAATCTTTGTGGTGGCAAAGTATTCTAAATTCTTGTGATCAGTGACAATGTCTATAGGGAGAGTTGCACCTTCAAGATAATGTTGCCAAGTTTGAAATGCAGCAAAGATTGCCAGGAGTTCTTTATTGTGGGTGTCATAGTTTAATTCTGCTGTGGTAAAGGTGTGAGAGTGGAATGTGATAGGGTGAATTTCATCAGTGGAAAGAACAATAGATAAGATAGCTGCTAGGGCATAATCAGAAGCATCTGTTTCTATGATGATCTGAGTGTTAGGAATCCAATGAGTGAGTATAGGAGCAGTGGTGAATGCTTTCTTGAGGGTTTCAAAAGACTTTGTACATTCCAAAGACCAGTTCCATGCAGAGTCCTTGCATGTGAGGCAGGTAAGTGGGACAACAATGTTGGAGTAGTTCCAGATGAATCAACAATAGAAGTTAGCAAACCTAGGAAAGACTGGATGTCTTTCACTTTGCAAGGTTCTGGCCAATCCTGAATAACCTTGATTTTGTCTTTGGACATCTTCAAACTGTCAGGGGAGAGATATAACTGAGGTATTCCACTTGTTCAGAGTGGAATTCACACTTATCCACACAAGCATAGAGACCATGCTTGCAGAGTCAATTGAGTACCTCACAGACATGAGAATGGTGTTGAGAGAGGTTGTTGGAATAGATGTTAAGTCCAGTATCGGAGAACGGAAGACTTAAGCGCGGAGTTGTAGAACACCGAGGCTCGGAGTTGGATTGCCTTGAGGGCGTAATAGGGACTTCGGCTTCAGCTTATGTGCTGCGCCCCTTTCCACTAGCTGCCCCTGGATTTCAGAGGACGAGGGACGAGATAAGACAGAACTCAAGGTGGAGTTCTGAACGACGAGGAGATCTCCCTGCAGGAGTTCTACAGAGGAGTGCGGAGTTGACTAGAACTCAAGGCGAGTTAAAGTAGGATAACTAAGTTGATATTCGAACTGATGTTACATAGTGAAGTATCTAAGTTTATATACTAAGTAAAGGTGGAGAACTGAGTAATGGTGGCGGAGAACTAAGTAACGGAGGTGGAGAACTAAGTAACGGTGGCTGAGAACTAGGTAACTAGAAATAGATAAACCGAGGAGATAATAGGATAATCATAATGAGGTAGGACTGAAAGGTCCGCGAGTGACGAGTGGTGAAGTGAGTCAAAAGTGCGGAGTTGTATGTGAGTGGTGCGGAGTTCGTGATAGCGTGCGGAGTTTGTGTGAAGAGGCATGGATATAACAAGTAGTTAACATTACTTACACATGTTTTCCTCATTATCGAACATGACTTAGTCGCACCTTATGTGCATGGCCTTTAGTATATATAGTAGTAGTAATACATTCTTATTCTGTAGTCTTTAGCTGGTCGTTTCTTACCGCCAATACTACTGGTCTCATACCTCCACTCCCCCTTTTCTCTAAGTTGATAGTTTGCATATTGACCTCGGCACTCTCTGGTATAGAGTTGTGTTGACGTGCCTGACAATGCAAGTCGACATGCTTTTCAAGTATCCTCCATGTATATACCCAAAGAACAAAATATGGACTTGAAAAGATGACTCACACTGGGTGTTATCAAATTCATGGGGAGTTCCATCAGCTAAACAGATATTTTAAACTGTGTCACACAAATGATAGCAAGTCTTACAGCCTTGGCAAGGCTTTGAGCCTGCACATACACAGTGTCTTGATCACCTGTTGAACAGCACCTCTGTCATGTGATCCAAACACACCTTGAGCACATGTGCAAAGTTGGATGAATAGAGAATTAAACATGTCTCACCCACTAGTGTGTTGAATGCTGGGTCTTGGACATATGGGTGTGGCATGTGCGGCCACTGAGTACTGTGTGGAATAGGAGACAGAGGAATGTGCATGTTGCAGATGTGGTGGTATGGGCTTGGAGGAGCCGAGAATGAAGTCTTGTGATAGTTGGGAGGACTCGAGGGATGTTGAGGATTCTATGTCTGGTACGGCAGGTTGCTCTGTAATATTGGAGGGGAAGCTGCCTTGGGTGAGGATGTGCTGAATTGTCTCAGGTGTTGGAGGTAGGACAGGAGCATTGAGAGAAAGCTATAATGGTGTTCAGTGGCTGACTAAATGAGCTTGCTATATGAGACCACACTTTATCCATCTTTCTGTACCCTCAAATGTGATCTCATGCTTCACTCTCCAGCAAACATCACTGACTAGATGATGTATGTTCATCATCGAAAGTCTGCTCTTCAAAAACACCCTGTCAGACACATCAGTTAACAGTCAATCACCTTGAATGCGAAGTAGCATACCCATCAAACACCTCTTCCACCCCTCTCCTCACCTGCTCACCAACATCCTTCCATCCCACATGCAGCAGCCACCAACTGAGAGTCAAAAATCAGCTCTCTACCTCCTCCAAGAACCCATCCTGCTCTGAGGCCTCATATTCACCCCTGTCATCATTGTGAGGGACATAAAACCCTTAATTTCCTTCCCACATCCCAACCCAAATAGGAGGTTTGCCATCATGAGTTGTGACTCAAGCTGTTCTTGCATGTGATTGTCTTACTCTTGTTGGAGTATGGATGACATGTATTTGGAGCATGTGAGGAGGGTGAGTTGAATGGTGGTGAAGAGGCAGAGGAGGGTCATAGAGTAGAGGGTTGTTAGGGTGCAGGTGAAGGCTAGAGGAGGGTTAATAGGTGTGTAGCAAAGGGAAAGGTGACATACTGAGCATTTTGACTTTGTTCCAGAGCTGTCTTAGATCATAGAGAGCTAGAGTCAGAAGCAACAAATATAATCAATGTGTTCATGTAGCTTTCTGACTTTTCTGCATGTCAGCCACTTCTCTAAATCTTAGCAAAGAACTCACCATCCCAGACCCTTCCATGCTACCAGTGGTTGTCACAAATGATTCCAAAAGTGCTTGGATGCCCTCCGCTTCGGAAGAAGTACCCACCGAAGGTGATCTCGAAGTCTCCACCCAATTCTACAAGCCAGATGTTGACATACTTGATGGAGAGTTTCTGTTATTGTCCTCCATTGCAGAGAAGCTTGTAGATGCATTTGGTGCTGAGTTGGAGCACATGTCCTGGTCATGCATGATGTTGGTACTCAAAGTGAGGCTGGGGCTGGCAGGGGGCTGGGACTGAATTTGTGAAAGGACAGTTTTCTGCACTGGATGTTTCACTCGACTTTGAAGCTTGCATGTCAGCTGCTCAATGTCAATCTCTTTGAGAACTTGATCAGCAAGTGTTGGAAGAAGGGTGAGTATGGTGAATGATACATCATTGTGCACTTGACAAAATCATTGTTTTAAGCTGGACTTGTTGTAAATAAAAACCTTGAATAGATACATTTAAACACTCACTTATCCTGAGCACACCTTTCCTGTTCCATTTTAATCTTCACTTCTTCCAGATGGCTGCTAATATAGCACTTTGCAATGTACAATCCACCTACAATGCCTGCTGTGTTTGAAAAGCCATTTCTCCAGTCATAGATGTATGTCTTGACTGATTCAAGCATCCAGGAAAGAGCAAGTTATCAAGTAAATGACAGTGTATGAAGGAGGAAGGAATGAAGAGGAAACACATGGACAGAGGTCCAGTAATGCCTGAGTCCCATTCCTTAGACACCTTAAGTTTTTTCAGGGATGGTTTCCTTCATATGCAGTGCCAATGCAGAGTAGAACTGGCAGTTCCCTGACTGGATTGCCCTGCATGTACTGCTCTCTACGCATCCAATGCTGCAGGGAATTGAGATACAGGATGTGGAGAAGCAGTTGCTGGATGATATGTGCCTTTATGATGATAGGATTAAGGAGGGAGTGTAGATGGAGAGGAAGAGGAAGACCCGTTCTTCATGCTTGAGGAGCAGGTGGTGAGTTTTCTGTGGAGGGAGGTGTTCCTTGCACTGTTGTATGCACGGGATATGAGCTGGGGTTCAGACATGATGAGGAGAAGAGGAAGGACATGTGTGAGCAAGGATGGGGAGTTCTCTGC
Organism: Crucibulum cyathiforme; assembly: GCA_036936985.1. NCBI lineage: Eukaryota > Fungi > Basidiomycota > Agaricomycetes > Agaricales > Nidulariaceae > Crucibulum > Crucibulum cyathiforme. The sequence goes on from JASFCW010000150.1 coordinate 4,890, forward strand.
TGTTCTGCCTATGCTGCTTGTGATCTGGCTGCTGGTGGGTGGGATCCCAGCTTTTGCAAGCATGAGCACTGCATTGAAGGGTACATTTGGTTGGGAGGATAAGAAGGCAAGGAAGAGGCAGGAGATGATTTGTGGTCAGGGGTTGAAAGGCAATGGTGTAGGCTGAATCTTCAATGTGAACTTGTACAGAGCCAAGTGGGCAACAACAGCTACAACATGAAAAGGATGAGCAATAATAATAAATAGGATTATTTTGCACACACCAGCAGCATGAGGATCCTCCAACACATTAACCTTGACCTCCTTCACACCATCAAGAGCTTGAAGATCCTTCACCACACTTCCAATGGCCTTCCTCATGAGCTCCCCTCTTGTATTTCCCTTCTTCTTTGCAAATCCTTCTCAGAGCGCAGAGATCATGGTGATAGTTCCTGCAGGTGTTGTAGAATGTCCCAACAGTGCCTACCTAAGGGAGTTTGTCGCCTGAACACATTGACACCCAGAGTTCGAGTGGCAAGACTCCTTGGATGGACATGGTCACAGCAGTGGCAAGGTCAAAAGGTAGAATGTATGATGGAGACATACTGTGATGGGATTATCGATGAGATGAAGATCTGACAGTGGGTGAGAGGAAAAAGTGAGTGAATATACCCAGATCTACTGACATTGTCTGGGATTCTTTGTCTGCTTGCTATAGCTGGAGGGGAGAATAGGTTAGCATGTGGAATCTGGGGAAGACAAGGGTGCTTACAAGTCTAGTTGGGTGTGTGAATCATTCATCACTCCCATGGTGTGTGCTGCAAAGAAATCCTAAGGTTGGCATCAACATTAGTCAACGAACCTGCTCTGTTCTCTTCATCAACCACCAACCTTGTCAGCCACCAATCTCTTCAACCACTAACCTTATCATTGACCACTAATGTCATCTACCACTACTTTGTCTGCCACAGAATGCAGATCTTCTTTAACTGCAATGTCCCTGCTGGAGCTCACACATGGATCAGCATGACTTCAGAGTTGAGGGGGAGTCTATGGTCCCCTGTTACATCTTGATGAGGTCCCTGAAGGGTCTAGCACCCCATTAGGAAGACATGTTCAATTGACAGACAGCTAGCTCATAGTGGTCTGTCATGACTCTAGCTCTTGCACTGACAGGTTCACGAATGCCTGCATGTTTTCAACTTGTTAATTATTAATCTTCATTTCTTATACATAGTACTCAATTATCATGACACCATTAATTATATAATTGGATTTAAGATTGTTTAAAGGAAGAAAGTACCTAAGTACATACTTATCAAAAGTTATAATAGTGCATCAGCAGACCAATTCCAGTGAAAGCAATTAGGAATTGACAGAGAATATACTTATGAAGAGACTGGTAGTGCCACCAATCACTGCTGTTTGATGGCTTTTACTGCCAGAGCCTAATACTATAACTGACACATCTGCTGAGTAACTTCTGATGTCGATGATGTCGATGCCTGAGGCTGGTAAGTACTGGTTGTTCAAGTGACAATTGGATGGCAGTCACAACTGCTGTCAGAATATATAATATTGCCCATTGAGCTAGGGTGTGTCAATGGCTTTTTGAACACCAGATTTCTGTAAAGGTCTTCAGAAGCTGATGCTTTCCAATGCGATTTTTTTAGCAGTATGATGCTGAGTAGAAACTGTATGAAAATAACTTTGATAAGTTAAGTTCTGGGTACAATGAATATAATACTCACTTTGATGCATGACTGAGGTCTGTGAATGACAAAATTCTGAGGATATTTGATCATAGGCATAAACTCCTTGGGAAGAATGCAAGGAAAGACTCAACATAGCACGGAAATCATACTGCATACCATGCATGATTCCACCTTGCATAGTCAAGTTAATTTCATCATGGTTAACATTCCTGTGTGATTGCTCATTCCCATTTGTTGTTGATGGTGATGCTTGCCATATATGTAAAGGAATAAGGCTTGCTGGTTGATAAATTGCAGGAATAATAAATTTTCCATTGAGCTTATCTTTCAACCAAGCTGTGACATGTGGTATTAGCACTGGAATGAGATTACTTATATTATAATGTCTTTGATATTTACCTCGAGCCTTTGGTTCCCCTTTATTGATAAGAGCATATGCACCTTCAAGATCTCAGTGTGGTTTTGATGATGCTAAGCTCAGCATTGCATCTGCAACATCAACTGAGATAGTACTGCAAATATTGTGAATGTTGCACTTGAAGTGAACATAACAAAGGTGATAAAATTGACAAAGATGATCATAAGGTGTTAATTCTTGAAGTTGACACCCAGGCTCAATTGAACAAAAATCAAACATATTCTGGCCAAGCTGTTGACAGAATAATCCCACACCTACAACATTAAATATTAACATTTCATACATCAAATTCCTTCAGGGAGCAAGTGTCTTACCTAGTGCTTGACCTTTATGTGCATCTGCAATCCAAATATTAAATCCAGTTCCATGTATATGACAGAACTGGACAGGTATTCCTGTATCAGATTGTGCAAAGTCAAATATACGTGTAAAGAGGATTAAATGTACTTGAGCTGATTGCGATGTTTTAAATGCTCGAACACAAACAATAGCTAACATGAATATGGTTAGTAAATGGTACTTCTAACTTTGTAGCAGAGCAAATAGAAAATGACTTACATTTCATATTTACTAAATCCCATGTTTCCATTTCAAATTCTTGCCATTTTCCATGTAGCCATTTAAATGATGTGTCCAGAGATATGTTTAGTGTATTCATAAGTGTTGAAGCCATTTCTCGTGACATAAAAATCACTAATTAGAATGTCTTTCCATTCTCAATGGTATAGGTTTCAGCACAACACACATATCATTCATCTATGGGTAGATGTTGATGCTCTTCTACTAATAGCTTTGCACCTAATCCTTGTTTAAACATGTGTATAAAAGTGAAAATGAGTACATACCATCAAATCCAATGCCCCAAGGAAAGAATCTCTTTCAGAGAGTGACAATTAATCACCAAACATGATCAAGGTTTCCAAGTGATGGATGGAGGTCAGATAATGAGGGATCAACCAATGAACTCCATTGAAGGTGTCTCTGTAAATTGGAAATAAATCCAGAATCTGTCATGATCTTCTGAGGAGTTGCATCTGCCAGCTTCCAATCCAAATGAAGAAACATTGAGTTAAATAGAGCCAGAATTGATGGTGGTGTTTTAATGGGAAATGGTTGGACATGAGAATGTTCTCCAAAGCAAATAATAATGATTAACGGACAAGCATGAAGATCATATGGCTGATAAATAGCAAACTTAACAGGACATTGAGAGGATTGTCTCAATGATCCATGATGAAGTTTTCCTGTAGGGGAACGATGCCAGTGAGCTAATTGTCAATTTTTTTACATTAGAACTGTTTGAAATCCATGTACAGCAGAGATATAAAACTCACTGCAAAGCTGCTTTTGCTCTGAAGGAGAAGCACGAAATTGGCATGGTACAAGAGGACCAAAGCCACCTTGTAGTGCAAATTTTTCATGGTGTTGAATCTCTTCAACATCATTATCAATCAAAGCAGTAAGATATTCAATGTTGAACTCATGTAAATTCCTAAGAATAAGATGTGTGGATGCTTTTGTGCTGTGATGTTCACACCTGTAAATATGTGATTAGTGGTAGCTTGAAAGGGAAATAAGAAATATAACATACTCCAGTCTGGCTTGGTTATACTTGTCATACGAGAGTAACATTCAGCCCTTGCATGTGCCATCACCAGACAATTTAGCATTGTAAAGCTTGCCATCATCCATGCCCAACTCAGAATCGCTGTCACTTCCACCATAGTCTACCAAAAGGTCATTAATATGGTCACTATCAAGGGAACAGCCTGCCTCCTGAACAGCACAGAAAAAGCAAGAGTTTTTTTAAAGACAATTTCGTAGGGTGAAGGTTTGAGTTGTGGGGTTATAGATAACTCAGTAGCTGGTATGTAATATTCACAGGTTTTCAGTTCATTGCCTAGCATGATAGTATTAATGAAACAGAGTGGAATAATATAATAATAGCGCTTACCTGATGCTTTTAACTTGTTGCATGGGACTGAGGTTCCAAAAGAATCAACTAGCAATGTGCCACAAAAGACATCTGATTCACCACCATGATTACCACCTAGAGAGTATTGAATATTTGATTTTGGATGGTAAAAATTATCTGGATTGATTGCAAATCGATGCCCAATATTACGATGAGCAGATGTGACTGGATATTCAACAATGCTATCAAGAGGATGGTCAATCAATTCGTCCAAGCAAAGTAAACGATTGATGCGTAAGTCACAAGTTACACCTCCATCAGATTTTTGGTGTAGAGGGGTATATGATTGCGGGAATGTTGACAGACTTGCAACAGAGTGAACTTCAGGTGGAAAGAGAGATGTAGATGCAAAGCAAATTGCTTGATATCAAGGCCTACATTCTGAAGAACCTTGCGTGCTTCCGAGATTGCGTGCTGCTGTGCAACTGAAAACATTAGAGATGAACCTTCAATTTATTAAATATTCGAGGAGGTTAACTACTATTTCAACTAAAAAGCGGCCTAATTCTCTAAAATATACAGGCCTGAGGCTATAAAATGATGTTTCCAGATCTGTAAATGAAAATATCAATTTGATGTACCTCCTGCTGTATCAAAATTCACATCTGAAGTCAGAAGAAAAGAGAGAAAAAATTACTAGCCTGAATTTATAAATATCTTGATTTCAAGTGGTAAGGATCAGATATAATGCCATAGATGCAATGCTAAGTACCTTTAGGAGTTAGAATGCATTATCAGCGTCACCAAATTTTTCAGGAACTTCAATACGAACTTATAGCATGCAATGGTGAGTACTTATATAAGGAGGAATATATTGCGATTGTTGCCAATAAAAATGTCGGGGAGTTGAAATCCCCGATGTTTCTATGATATACTCCTGTAATGTTTACCAGAAAATTTTCACCGAAGGTGTGGCTAACATTTGAGAGGTACATAAGTCAAGGATGCACCTCACAGAAATATTCCCTACTCGCTCGTAAATGAATTCCTTGTACATTGAACTTCGTGATATCCAGAAGGACAATGATTGTGACCTTGTCATGTGGTCACCCAGAGTCGGACGGATGGTCAAAGTTGCCTAGTAAGTGTTGTCACTCTGCTTGCTAGTATATATTCAGTGAGACTAACGTTAATAACTTATTCCATAGTCCTATGTCAAGAGGACAACGGATTGATCCTCGAGGACTTAAACAATGGATCCAACGTAGGGGTCTTCGTTGGTGCTGCTCATGTACCGTCGAATGTCCTCAAGGACAGGCACACTTTTGCCGAATTGTGATCTCCCAGGTAGGTATTGTCTATGCTTTCTGCGAGCAGAGCCCAAGCCGGTGCAAGTTTCTTTGTAAATGAATGCTGCAATTCCGAGACATTATGGAACTTACTTATTTATTTTTACAGTGAATCTTTCTAAAATTTACAAGCAAACGCTTTTAGAATCTGAATATTTGCACCTTCCAACTGGAAGTATGTGAAAAAATTGAATACAAAAGCGCAGTAACTTACGTGTTAAATAGAAACTGGGGTACTCTCCAACATGCATAGCCTCACTGTCGCATTTTTGTTAAAGCATGAGAAGAAGGACCACGTTGCAGAATACTTTGAAGGCTACTGTGGGGAGCACATCCCTGATTATCCCATGGATTATTCAGTTCTTCATGCCAGTGATGATACTGTTTCTGCAAAGGAGCATGTTTCAGGTTGGGAAACAAGGCGTGGTGAGTTTCTTTCAATGATTGACACTCACTCAATCAAACTTTAACTATTGTTGCAGCAGCGCCAGCAATCTGCTGTAAGACGCCCCCTCAACGTCTTTCACTTGGAGCCACTACTGTCAGATACCGCCGCCTACCCTTAGACAAGGTCAAAAATCAACTCCCAATGGGTGAGACTCAGGTGTCTTGTACTAGGTAGAATGCAATCTCCAGTTCCAGCCAGATTCCAGAGTCAGTCCTCACTCCGAGTCATGAAGAAATGATTTTGGAGCGGCTTGTAAATGGAGAAGGCTTGAAATTTGCGGAAATTGATGGCTTGATTGAGATGTGTACATCATGTACTCGTTGGTTTCTCGCAGGAGCACTGAAAAAAGCATATCTTGAGCCACGAAGTGATTGAAATTGACTAGTAAACATACCTATGCTATGTACTCCATATACAACTTTGCGCTAAGTGTCGCAATCTTCATTCACATGTCAAGTTACACGCATAAAAGAATTATATTTGCATACATAGGTCGCATTGCAGGTTAACAGTAAGATTGAAACAACAAACTTACTAATTAGAAGTTGTATAAGTAAGTAAAAGAGCTGTTGAGGTTTTCTAAGTTAGCCGGGCAGCGAGCGCGCACTGCTGCACAACACTTATCGCAACGCCGTTATCGTTTCTAATCGCAAGCGATCATCAGATTTTGAACCAGCGTGAGCTGGCAAACCGGGTTATTTATACTTGCTGCTTTGGGTTTGGTCGCAATTAAGCGCTGAATCGAGATGTAACAGGGGACCAGTCACTGGTTGAGGGGGAGTGTTGGAAAGCCGCCGGCATAAGGCAACTCCGGATGCCGACCCGGCGGGCTAAGCGCGCGACGCGCTTACTCAGATCTCAGTCAGCAGATTACCAATCTGACAGACTGTAGATATTCGTAGATACTTGTAGTACATTCTAGTAGTTTAGTTACTTAGTATTTAAGCCCTCTGTTAGAGGCCAGTAATAATAATCAATTCACATTTTATCTACCAACTACTCTTCCAATATAGACACTTGAGAAGGTATTCTAATTGTATGGATAGTTTTTCCGCCAAAATGTTTTCAAAAAAATATTCAGACTCCGTTGACTCCGCTTGAGTAAAAACCCCCGGCACTGGCCGGTAGATATCTGTATAGAAGGACCATTGAATGGGAATTTGGAATTTTTCAACCTTGTTTGCTAATCTCGTAAGTCGTCGATGTACTTATCTAGTCATACTCCGATTCTCTTTCCGGTGTCATACTGTCCTCCTCTTTCTTTCTGGCACGTCCTAGATATGCTATATCGTACATCCTTGCTATTTTAGTACTTATCTCTCCTTCTCTGGGCACATCTCCTTCTGCAGCCCCCTTCTCCTTCCATATTCGTAGTCTTACTAAGGAATACTTGCAGTCATTCTACTCCACGCGCAACGACTTTGGATGGCGCTACCTGTACAAGCACGAAATGCAAATCGTCCTGAACCACCCGAATGCCCAATACGAGGCAGCGCAGTTGACACCATCAAGAACGCGTTAAATCTCTTCCACCAGCACAGCATCAGCGTTCGCTCACGCTAGTCCCCGGATTATTCACTATTAACAGTCTGTCCACCACATTAGCAATAACCAGCACGCATCGACCAACAGTAGATCCGCCATCAAGCGACAGTTCATGCAGTACTTGGGACCAGGTCATCGACTAACTAAAGTGTAGACACCTTGAATCATGGACAGTGAGGCGAGGATCACAGCAATCGGCATTTTAACTGGGACAGGCATTTCATGATCCACCGTATCGTAGTCATGATGTTGTGTGGATGATCCAGGGCTGAACACTATCCCGTTCATACGTATGCCTTTCTTCAGGCTCGATGTATCGCTTGTTCATTGCTGCGCCGTCTCTGGGAGCATAAGCATCGAATCGGTGCCGCTTAACTACTAACTTTTCGTCGATATCCGCGCTTGCACGTCTCCACCCATTTGTCCCAGGTTCACTACTGCTTAACATCACACTTGCTCAGATATCAGCTAGGGCGCTCATATAGAGTGAGAGTGATACTATACGTAGAGACTCGCGACATCCGTAGACGGTATACGGAATCACTGTCGATCAGCATTTGCTAGAGTACTTCCTTGTCATTCACCTCTCTTGCCATTCACCTCTCTTACCTCAATTTCATGAATCTTTGTTGATTCATTCGACCAGCGTATGCATCTGATCGACACATTTTGACTCTCGTACGAACCTGATGTGGTACCGTCACTCCACTTGTTGCTCACCTGTCATGCATAACCATATTAACTAGAGATGAATATTGCATAACAATCATTTTGTCGTTGTGTAGCTGTGCAATGAATAAATTGTACTTATTGGATAATTTTTGTTCGCATTTTGAACGTGTAAGCTACGATACATCAGATAAGATATCCAAGTGATGAATATGCATATCCCAGATTTTCTGTAAATTTTATCGAGGTTCGCAATTGCGAGCGCAGTTTTATATTGGCACGCAACCTACATCTGTAGCGATGATGCATTCGCTTGTGACATGAATAATCAGCTGGCAATAGTGAAAGCAGAGAGCGTGAGTCGCTAGAAGTGGAAATGATCCACAGGATATGCCCAACTACAACCCTCCTACAACAACAATGGCTACACCCTGCGTACTGTTGGAAGTTCTGTCAAGTCTGTTGGGTGCGTTGATGGTGGGAAAGGATATCTGATCTCCGGCACAAGTTTCTTGGTTGTGGAAGGTGTGCAGGATAGAAATGTGGACGAGGTATGCGTGCTCGTGGTCATCGATCAAAGACGGCCAGTTAACTATGTAAAGGGCTCCCCAGGATCATCTCACGTGTTCCAACCAAGGACAAGGTAATTGACATTGTAGGGGAGAATAACATGTAAATGTTGGATATTGAATGCTGATGAGGTTGGAGTTGAGTTAGAAGCGCTTCTGAGAAGATTAGCCAACAGTGTCAAAACGAGGTTTAGGACAGCGCCCCAATTGCAGCACCTACCAACCCATGCGGAGCTTTCGTGCACTAACGAAGTGCATTTCGACGTTCCGTGATCGGGTTGTTCATGAGCTTCCAGATGAGCTACTTTGGGGATCCGAGAATGGCACCAATGAGGCGAGGGGCTCGAAAGACGTACGTGAAATTCCACCCGATGCACCGAGGATAGTCTTTCTATATGGCTTCCCATCACAATATAACTGCAGAACCCATGTTCACAATCATATCATCAACATTCGCCTCAATGCTCGTATACTTTGGAATCGGTGTTGGTGCTTGCATATCTTTGGGCTTTGGGCTTTGGGTGCGAAGACGGGTGGACGTCTACAGGGCTGCCTGGGATCGATGCCGAATGGCTCAGGCTAGCGTCAAAGCAGGAAGGATAGCGTCTGTAGAGCTGTATTAACTAAGGAAGTTAAAGACTGGCAGTGTGCGCAAGAGAAGTAAACAAGGTAGAAGATAAAAGGGAGCCGATGAAGGGAGAAGCCAACAAGGACGTACCTCAGTAACTGTCAATCTGCTGGACGACGAAGGGCGCGGGATTGGATGAAGAGGGCTGCAGAGAGGATATGTATGTTGATAGGTTGAATGGGCGAGAGGACGAGAGGATATATAATGAACAGAGGGACGGGCGTAGAAAGGGAGGCTGCAACAGGCAACAGAAGAAATTAAGAAGGATGGAGGTTGTCAAGTGGGATGGATGACGAAGTGTGAGCAGTGAGTGGACACAAGAAGCAAAGAAGAGATATGAACATCCCTGGATAGCTGAACACGGGCCGCCATCGGACTTTAAGTTTCAACAAGGTGCTCAATTCGACAAGGCTCTCTTACGTGATAGCAGTTGCAGCAAATGACCGTCATACATCCTCGATTATCTTCCAATACTTCGTCACTTTTCTCTCTCAAAGACTTATAAATATCAATATACAGTAGACATTTCGATCTTGGGTCATTTTCCAACAGAGCTCTATCTAAATTGCCTCCATTGTTTCCTCCACTAGCCGCCGAGCATCTGCTGAGCGAGGCGAAATAGCACACTTGAATGGAAGTTTGAGACTGAAATAGAAGGATTAGCATACTCTACTGGGAGATATCCATCTGTAGATGCACAAAACGTACCTGATCGCGTTGTCTGTGTACCTGTCGTCGATTCCAACGTCGTTTCCAGCAGCGTCTTTTGCCTTCTCGATGTCAAATGTGGCGAGAACAGACACAATTACGAGCCATACTGTGGAGCTGGCCATATACTTCCCAACGCATTTTCTTCACCAGACATCAACAGGCGGGTCTCATCGAATCCAGAAAAACAATCGTACCTCCGTCCGAAACCGAAAGCGAGTACTTCATCGTCATCGTTCAAACTACCATCCTGATCAAAGTACCTATCAGGGTAGAATCGCTCTGGATCATTGTAGACCGTCTCGTCGTGCGTCATAGCCCTTGTAACATGTTAAACAAAGTAAGAACATGGTTTAAAACGTACTCACCAGATGTTCGGTACGATAACAGCACCTGTAAGATGTAATGAAGCAGTGCCCTAATGTTAGAAATGCAACACTGACCTCTTGGAATATAGTAGCCATTGTAAATGTCAGTGTCTGTTGCCAGGTGGGGCACACAGAGAGGGAGAGGTGGCCTCCATCTCATGACTTCACGATACATTGCCTCGATATAGGGCAACGATGCCCTGTCCTCGTATGTAGGCAATCGGTCGGTGCCAATGGCTCGTTTAATTTCTTCTTGGGCTTTGCGTTGAACGTCCAGATTCAATGTCATCGCGAAGAAGAAAGTTAAAGTTGATGAAATGGTCTAAAGATCACGCATTTAAACAGAAATCCTCCGAAACACCTAGCATGACGCACTGTATCTGAGGCACCTTTTATTTTCTGGTGAGCACTGAAGGTTGAGAGATATATTTTAATCTATACTCACCTCCATATATTGTAGCAGCGATTGCTTTGATTTCATGTTCGCTCAAGTCTTTTACTCCAGCCCGTGCCTCGTCGTTCTCAAGAAGCTCAGAAACGAGCGATTTTGACGCAGTTCCTTCTTCCTAATGACATTTGTAAGTATGACATATTCCTCGTAGTCAAGTTCTACGATTCAAAGCGACCTACCAAAGTCTTCTTCGTATAGTTCATCGGACCTTCCAGCATCTCCAGTGTCAATTTCGAAATTTCCTCGACAATGGTTTTCCATCCTGCTCCAGGGAACCATTTAGGCACGTAGCGAAGCCATGGAAATATATTAACTGCGGCAGCACTAGGTGGTATGTATTTCCCGCTGACCCCCATAGCCTCATCTGCAACCTCAACGAAGTGGTCTTTCATAGGAGCAACATCGTAGCCGTACACCGATGCCATGGTAATGCCAATCGAAGCCCTGAATTCTCAAACTTTATCAGTGATCATACTAAATGTGTGTAAATACCGTAATAACTCACGTCTTATTGTGCTCATAGAAGTCCTCCGGAGTGGCGAGAAGGGCACGAAGCAATTGTTGCGCTTTCTTTATCTGAATTGGCTGGTATTTTATCGCAGCATGTTTGCGGAGGTTCTGTTGGTAGATTCGTCTGTGCATGCGCCAACGATTGCCGTAACGCATGAGACTGGTGTTGAACCCCCATCCCATCCTTTATTACACGTTTAGACTTATTAGTGACAAGGCAAGCTAGTTCACTTACAAGCTGATCATTGGCAGGCCAGGACGATCTGAATAATTGTGAGCGCGTTTCTCCAAGAGATTGATGGCATCCTGAAGACGGTTTAGAATGATGACATGTGTTCCTAACGCCTCTGCATGTAGAATGTCACCTGAAGAAATCCAACCCATATTTAGTAGAGATAAGCAGAGTGTTAAAAAGTATATGGACACACTGTTGTACCGCTTCCCCCATTCTTTGTATAGCAACCATGTTTTGTCCGGGTTGAAGTCGAGTAAGTTGCCAATCAAGAACTTCGGCGGTGGACCAGGTGGAAGTGGTAAGCGTATCGACCTGAACAGAGCCCAAATGAAAACGACGAGAATAGCAAGGACGAGCGAGCCAGCAGCCCAGTGGGCTCTTAGTGACTCCAAAATGAGAGTGGTAGACATTTGAGACTCGAAAGAAGAAGGTGGAGTATCTTCAAGTCCTCGGTCTATATAGAGGATCATTATACAAGATGCCACATGATATCGTCACCCATGAGGCTGAGAATCACAACGTATTTATATCAGAAAAGGGTCTCTGTCTGTCTGATATTTTAGTTTGTGTGGCAGGAATGGCACCACTGCCAATGTGAAGTACACGCCTGTCAAGTACACGATAAAAGCCTCTGAGATCATAATTTACACTTGGTTGTCTCTGCGAATTCATCGGGGCAGGCAACACGAGGCCAGCTGTAATCAAACCTACATGCATTCAGCCGAGTCTACCTACGCGCTTACACCAAAGTCTACCTACGCGCCTCATCTATGTAACAAACAATATGATATAGTATACTAATGAATGTAATAGTATAGTAATAACAATAAAAAGCTGGTATTACTTTTGTATTGCTTTCAATT
>JASFCW010000151.1:0-17241 GCA_036936985.1 Crucibulum cyathiforme
TGAGGTTAATAACATGGTGAAAAACCTCCTTCAAAATGCCCCAAACTGGGGTCGGTTAATAACTGGTGAGAAACCTCAGGGAAGTTTTTCACGCAACCCTAGTGCCCACCTCCCGGGGCTGAGTCTTAAAAGTTGACAGTGGCGGGTTCGATAGCGGGCGGAAATTTGTCGGATCAGGCCACGTGATGTCACGTGTAATGTCTGGGGGGGGGGGGTGAGCTATGAGTTTTAATTTCTCATCCGACTTGGTTTGCTTGCTTGTGCCTCCGCTCTTGTTCTTGTCTATCGAAGCAATTTGACCCATGACTCGTAAACACACGCAATTGTTTTTAGCTTGTAGGCCGTCAATGAGCGTGGTCTGATGTTCGGGAGCGTTCCTTCCAAAGCACCTTCGAGGAACACGATGGGTTGAAAGAACATACCCACTTGCAATAGAACGTACCGACGGAGGAGAAGAGCACCTCGATTTTGCAGAGGAATACGTCAGCAGGACAGGTCGAGGAGAGCAAAACTTCGACTTGCCAGATCTATCCATCGAGTTGGAGAGAGATCTGTCAACATTGGAGGACGGGCATTAGCTGATGGATCTTCATTAGCGAACCCTTTCTCGATCGAAGGAGTAGTCGACGGTTCGAAGGGGCAGTAGAACGCGTACTCGTGGAATCTACAAGCGGTCGATCGTGTATGTAGTTGGTATTGAGAACAGAATATAAATTATATTGGCATTTATTTACACAAGAGCTACCAAGGCGCATAAGAATCCTCAACTAGCAACTAATCTGCTGCCAGTATTCTCACCCTTTGAAATCTGGCGCCCTGAACCCGGCATCCACTAGTGATGCTGCAAGCCTCCCGGGGTCCGCAGAGCCACTCGTACCAAACGAGGTTCAAGGTTGTGTGGTCCAAGGGCTGCGACGGGAGGAGCTCTTGAAAGGAAGTAGATTAGTTACTCGCTTTTGACGTTGTAATCACGACGTTTGTCGTTCAGCTGCACGTATTGCGGTAAGGCGAGCGGTCGGGTTTGCGGTCGGTTTCCGAGGAATCGGTAGATGCGTATGAGCAGAGAGTGGCCATTTGAAACGGAATAAGATAGAATACCTATGAAGGGCAACGTCAACAGTGGCAGTGTGAGACGACATGCCAACCTCGAGTCGTAGGCTATCACGTATAGACACGCAGCCATCTATTGTTGAATTACTGGGATAACGTCCTTGCACATTGAGAAGCGGTGTTGAGCCGAATGAGGCGAAGGCTGTTAATTGCGTGAAGAGCCTAGAAATAAAGATTTGAAACGCAAATGCGGGAAGGAACGATAAGCACAACGAGAAGATGTCAGGGTGAAAGGAATGCATATTTTCGGAAGACAAGGACCTCCAACTGCAGAAAACACTGCTGGCGCTATGCACCAATCAAACACTCCATATGTGCTCGTAGCACAACAGCCTGGTATCACGACATCTACGCGCATGCCAACCTCCTGAAGCACGACAGTTCACCAGATAATCACCAACGCACCACCATTCTGCCACTTGTCCCGTCGATGGCTCATTATTGGGTGGATACACGCACCGAGGTTGTCCCGTGGTGGGTGGTGGTGTGTAATGTGCGCAGAACTGGTGGAGGAGCAGGAGCGAGATGACTGGAGGAAGTATGTTGTCCGATCGTATACTGGAGTATCTCTTCTTTCACCCGCCTGAAATCAGACGAAAACAAGTGGGGTTTACACCTTAGAACAACTGGCCTGCCACGCTGATCGGAGAAGTTCGCATCGTTTGTTGGATATAAAGTCGCGGGTTTATCGGAACCGGGACAGATTCTGTGAATAATAAGTATATGGTACCTAAATGAGGTAGGAGAACGTGCTACAGAGCTTGCAGGGGTGACATGAATCAGGGCTAAGGCGTAGATGTTACAATCTCGCTGTCGAGAAGTAATCTCAATCCCCCACCAAGGGAGCTTGTAAAATCCACGTACCTTCGTAACCCCGGATGCATAAAAATCGACATTCGGCTCATACGTTAAACGTTTACGCGCATGATGAAGTACGAGAAGGGTCCAGTGGTGCGAGCAGCCGCGAGCTGAACAAGGAGTGACGGACAGGCGGCTTGAATGATGAGCATGGCGCAGGTGGCCGATGATAGTGAGAGGGGACGGTACAAAACGGACGGCGCGTAGGGCTGAAGAGATGCAGCGCCTCTGTAACAAGATTGTCAATGAAGGGGGAGTGGCCAGTGAAGACAGAGACGTACCTATGCACAAGAACCACCAATGACGAGTCAAAACCGATCCGCCGAATAAGCACAGGCTTCGCCACTGGAGAGAGGAGATGAGAAGACAGGGTGTTTGAGGGCCCTAAAGTCGCCCGACGGTCGAATAGGTACGCAAGTAGACACTAACTGGTGCTTGACGTTGTGCAAGTTCGCGAAGATGAACGAAAGGTGCACATGACAACCGGATGCGGGCTTTAGACGATTACGTGATCATTAACAGATCCGATATCCGAGACAGGATATCGATCTCGTTGTTCAGAACCTCCATCTTCTGCACCTTGCGATGTGACGGCTACCTAGATCAAACACTAAGTACACTCTCTTATCTTATCTTAGCTCTTGCTTTCGGACTCAGCTTATTAACTACATAGTTATTCGATGCTCGTTTTAGTTAGCTACATACTACCTACAGTATATAAGGGGCCTCGTATTCGACCTACGAGTCCCCAAGTTCTACCAATTGGATACTGCCTACACTAGTCTATCCAGTTCACTGAGCTTAACCCCCCTCTCGTGTGCCGAGACCACGATCAACTTCGCGCTCCTGTCACATATTTTTGACTCTTCAAAAGGCTATATCCGCTCCTCACTACTAGACTCGCTCTACTAGCTGCTCTCGTCGCTCTCGTCTTTGTGGATCACGCCCAGTCTGATCAACCTTGTATTCCCTCTCGTCGGCGACAACACCTCACACATCAAGAATCACTATACTTGCGATTGACGTACTATGACTGGGTGACTTTCCGTAAGGTTTTGAATAAAATAATATGAATTTCCAATGATGTCGGCAAATTAGCCGAACATTTAATCCAAAATGATAATCCGATGAGTAATCCGTAAGGTGTCGGAATAAAAATAATATGCAAATATTGCCAAGGAAGTTGAAAGTACAGCTTCACTGACTGCATTCAGACCCATCCACGATGGATGAAGCCTTTTTCTTGCTCAACCAAGCAGAGCAGGAGGAAGAAGAGGCAGATAATGAGTTGCAAGCAAGTGCGATTGCAACAGCGGCATTCATTCATTGGCACAGAAGAAGCTCACCTCCTCTGTGCTGAGCGCCACAGACATAATTGCCTTTACCTTGTTCGCTCTGAGCTACTGTTGAACCCTCAGATTGGTACACCATGGCAAGTCCTTTATGCCAGCCAGAGTGACCATGCTTTCATTACAACCATGGGGTTTAATGTTATCACATTTGATGAAATTCTTGCATCAGGATTTGCAGAACAATGGCTTACTGAATCCATTCCTCGCACCGATACAAACTTTGGTGGAGCACCACGTCCAGGGGGGAGATCACTGGATCCTCCAGGAGCACTGGGGCTGGTTCTTCATTATCTCAACTCAACAATGCGAGAAATCAGTCTCCAACAGATATTTGCAATCATTCCATCCACAGTTTCACATTACATCACATTTGGTCTTGGAATACTCTTAGATACACTTCGCAAGATGAAGGGTGCAGAAATCAGGTGGCTTAGAGATCGCATGGAGTTTTGGGAGTGCAATAATCTTATTTTTGTACATCATCCATGGCTGAAAGGGGCATTTGCAAGTATTGATGAACTTAATCTTCCTGTTCAAACATTGAATAATGAGGAGATTGAGAATGCAACATATAATGGCTGGCTTTCAGAACACTTTGTGAGCTCTGTGCTTGTCTTTTCTCCCAAAGGTACATTGATCTCAGTCTAAAATGGAATAGTTTGTACCAGTTCTAATTATAATGCAGGTGAGATCATTGCTGCCACCATCAATGCACCAGGAGTTGGCATGATGCCCGAATAGCTCAGGGAATTTATGAGAAGCTTCGCAATCGCACACCAGCAGAATTTTACCTCATGGCAGATACTGCATTTCCACAAGGCACTCAACAAATTGCAGGTCACATTCGAGCACCTGTAAAAGCTGGACAATGGATGCATGGGACAGTCAAAGAAATCAACGAGAGAATGGCATTTGACCATGAGCTGCTGTCATATTGGCAGACAGCTGAATGGGGTATGCAATCCCTTCAAGGGGTCTTTTGGTTGGCTTCGAATCCCACTGGAGATTAGTGATGCTGATAGACATGGGGATCTACTCGAAACATGTAATTGTTTACATAATCTAAGGACCAGACACATGGGGATCAATCAAATTCAAAATGTGTACATGCCAATCTGGCATAGTAATGCAGAGGAAGAAGAGATCTGGAATAACTTTGAGAATATGTTATTTTCAGACCAGAGAAGGAATGATCATGTTGCTTGTTATCACATTTATGCAGAATATCAATAGAATTTCATTGTAAACTAAACTATTCTATCTATGAAGATAAGTACTAGTAGCTATGTTAACATCTTTTCATTGAGGAATTAGATATTTAATTAAACTTTGGGAGCATCCTCACACTCACCCTGAACAGGGTCCACCCCTTTGTCAATACCTGATGGAGTGCCAGGGGTTATGGTAGAAGAAGCTGAGGCACAAGGAGGCTTGAGATCTGTACCAACAGTGCTGAGACCAGGAGCAGAGGCTGGGTGAACAAATGTATTGTTCAAGCCTCGTATTGCAGATGGAAAGGGCTTGAGGCACAGGATTGGGCTTGGAATTGATTCCAATCATGATGAGACTCAGTGGAGCTGGAACAATGACAGTAAGAAGTTGAAGCATAGCCAGGGGATTGGACTCAGTGATGAGTGGGCAGTAGGCATCCATGAGAACGGGAGCCATGGTGAGAGGTAGACAGTTGAGCAGGTGAGCAAGAGTGAGAGTGGCAGTGTCTGTGGTCGCTTTTTTGATAGTTTGAGTGGCTTTCATCTTCAGCCTCACTGGAAGATGGATCCGTAACCCAATACATGTATGAGCTGTCTGGAAAGCATTCTTCACAGCGGACTTTGCCACGAACATGCTGAAGGTCTTGTTTGGCAGATTTGGAGTGGCAGTTGTGACCAGAGAAGCATGACACATGATGAGGTTCCTCAGGTTGCAGCTGCATCATCTCCAGCCTCATCTCTGCCTGATCCCATGCTTGTGAGGCTTCATGAAGTCAAGCTTGTGCATCTGCCAACTGCAAGTGAAAGTTTTCATTTGAGGTGGTCATGTTGTGAAGCTGCTGGGAGAGTGCAAGGAACTGTGCATTTTGCATGGAGTGATTAGCTTGTTCAGTGTCCCGAATCTGTTGTGTGGCTGGATTGAATGTGTTGGAGAGTTTGGTGATGAGATCCATACCACTGCAACCTCCATGGCACTGAGAAGTTGATGATGGATCAGGATGGCATACAATCATGTTACACTTTTCAGGTTTCAACTTTGCATTTTTCAGTTCAATAAACTCGATGTCATCATCATCATCATTGTCGTCATTGTCATTGTCATTGAATTCAGTGTCAGAGAGGTCACACAAGCTGGCCTTCTCATTGATAAGGTTGTTAATCTTGTGTGCCAATTTGATGTCAGGTGGACAATATGCATCACCTGTAGGTTTTGTGACTCTGACGAGCTGTAAGTAGATTAATGAGAGCAAGAAACAAACAAAATAATAAATTGACATACCTGCTTAAACTTCGTCTCCAAAGACTTGAGTGTGTGCTCAGGGCATCCATTGAGACAAGCCCAGCAAGAGTAGCTGCGATGAACAGCTTGCCAGCCCCTCTGACTGAGAGGCAATTCCTTCTCCACTCCCCTGAGCATTTCCATAGTTTCATCATTGGTGTAGTTCCCAGCACCTTTGGGGCATCCATGTTTGATGACAGTAACATCATCATCCTCATTGCTGGATAGCACTTTCCACTTGCACAAAGAAGTGGCATGCTGCTTGCCCTTAGCCTTTTGACAGCTTCCTGTGATGATTTCAGCAGGAGCATGGCCTCAGGCCTTCACTATAGCTACACCATTGGAGAGTTCGGCATCAGAGTCCTCTGGAAGTGGAATAAGTGCAGGGTTGACAGGGAAGTGGCTGTGAGGGGCTGATGGTCCAGGGGTAGTTGTGGGCATATGGGAATGAGTCTGAAAGATATGTTAGATGTGAGACTTTCGAACATAAATGTGAATACATACAAGGAATGGATGATTCGTCACTGAGGTTGGGCCATGTGCAGAGGGATCATGCATCATCTACAAACAATAAATGATAAATGGGTGTTATAAAGGTAGGAAAAGTAGTCACATACAGGCTGGAATGCACCAGGAGTTGCTTGAGGTGCAAATGAAGGAAGAGGTGGCTAACAAACACCATTCAGTATAGAATAACACAAGTGAGACATAAAAATACACACTGGAATTTGGCCATAATATGGCACATACTGTCCATTCGCATCGCAAAAGAATGGGTTGCCAGCATTGTCATATTGTACTACAGGTGTTGGATGATGGTTTTGATGAGGAGTCAAAGGTGGTTTGTTGGGGGCTTGACCAGACATAGCACCAATAAGACAAGGTTGAAAGTAAGGTGAATGGATGTACCTTTTTATACCTATTTCCATCATAGCTTCAGACAGCTGAGTCCAACATGCCAGCATGCTAAAAACATGAGAAACTAATAGCAACTGCTCAAGAATTGTCAAGCAAACTCTAGTGGACCACTCACCAATCAACATTATTCAATTAGCTCATTCGAGCCTGGTTGCTTGGAACATCACCAGTTTTTGTGATGAACAGAGGTTAATACATCTTCCAATAGGCCAAAGACACAAGACATGATGGTGGGCCCACCCAGAGAATGACGAAGAGCCCGATGAGAGCACAGGAAAGGGGATTTTGCAGCACTCTGCCACGTGGGACAAGAAAATGCTGCCATAATCTGTTTTTCCTCCTCAGGAATGGTCCGAGAGTCGGTTTGAAGGGTGTGTGTTGGGTGGAATATTCAAGGACACATTACAAGCAAGAAGATGTTGAGAGGAGGAGGTGCTCTCATTGTACTTACAGCAGGATATGCCATTCAAGGAAATGAGGCAGCACCAAGGATGTGCCAAGTGCTGTGAATGCAGCAGTGACACAGCATATCCAAATTTGGGTCCTTGTTGTGTTTATTCTCAGCAAAATAATCTATTCATAGGGTACCTACCCTATCAACAGATTAAGGTTTATTCGAGGGTCTAAGTGAGATCTCTCTGACACAATGCTCCTGATGAGAGTGGCATTGTGGCAAATGGGCCCCCGATCTTCCAATTTAATCTATTCCTCTGAATAAAACTTTATGGAAAGTCACCCACTGTCCATCAATGCATTATACCCTTAGCTGTTCCTTCTAGGTAGGGACTAACATGGATTATGTAACTCCAGATATTTATCCAGTGGATCCTTATCCATGTGTAAAAGTCTGGATTTGGATGTTCCCATCAGCTACTCACAGGTAATCTGGGTATCCACAATTCAGCTTGGCAAAATCTGACTCTCCTCCACTTATCAAGCTCTATCAGCTGCAGCATCAAACATAGGGATGTGGAATAAGTTTTAAATAGCAGAGTAGATACTTGAGCTTTAACAGTCCTGCATGGTTAGTCAATATGTCTTTGTTATGGTATTGAAATTTACAATGCCTCACAAAAACACCTTATTCCCATGAGCCAATTGAGCCTTCAAATATTGTTGGAGCATTATTTAACAAAAAGCATGTCAAAAAATATTTCTATTATGTTTATGGAAGCTTGATCATATTCTGAATGTCTCGGCATAAATATTACCATGGATATCTCACAATTAGCACTACCAGAGGCCAAGTTGTGTCAAAAACTGACTTGAGCCAATGAGCCACATGAGCCACACCATGGTATTTTTAGCATTTATCCAGCTATCATATTGTATTCCAGTAGTTGGATGTGCTCATTGACAGTCAACACTGTAAGTCAATTGGATCCTGCCATTCAAGATTTTCCTACTTATAGTAGGCTTTGGTTGAACTCCTTATGTTTTACCAGCAAATGTCCTGTATTTAGTATTTACCCTATTAGATTATATATAAATATTGGCTCATACATGAAGTATTAGTGCAATTACCTTTCCTGAAGCTTCTACTGCCCCTTTGGATGATTAATTTCCTCCTGTGCTTATTTCTCTTATTAAAACAGAAATGTTGCCACTCAAATGCCCAAGTTATTAACAAACAGTCTGATCTAGAAGTCTGGGTCTTTCACTATCAACCACAATATCAATATCTATGTTGAGATGTAATATCATCTGAAACAGTAACTTACAGCAAGGCTTCACTATATGTTAATAGCACAATGGTTAATCAGAGAATTCATTCCTTGATTTTCATGGATAATGGTCTTGTAAATAAATCTCAAGTCTCATTTCCATTTGCAACTCATTTTGTATGTAGTTTTTTTCTTTAATTATCACCACAAAATATATCATTAGCATGTACCATCTTAAAATCATGTCTTTGTTTTATCTGACCAAAAACCTGTGAACTTGCATAAAGAAGTCATATTTCAGATACTCAATGGCAGAATGATATCACTGGAAATAGTTTTCACATGGTCATTGCACTGTAATTGGCACACATGTTGATTTACTCATTACTTCACACTGTGATAGTTATTGTGAGTTTTTTTTTGGCAGAAAACTGAAGGTAAAAGTAGTCTACATGTAACATACTAAAAATATAAGTAATTTATGAGGATGGATTTGAGTGGATAAATCTGGTTCATTTGGATTTTGATCCATATCCAATCCATATCCAGGGTTGTCCACGATCTGGATTTGGATAAGGCCCAGTCACATCTGTGTT
Organism: Crucibulum cyathiforme; assembly: GCA_036936985.1. NCBI lineage: Eukaryota > Fungi > Basidiomycota > Agaricomycetes > Agaricales > Nidulariaceae > Crucibulum > Crucibulum cyathiforme. The sequence goes on from JASFCW010000151.1 coordinate 8,989, forward strand.
AGTCCCTACTTCTAGGGGATCACTAACCAACATGCAAGGTGAGTATGTTCGTCAACTACCTACTAAATCAGTTTCTTCCAGTGCATTGGCAGCCAGGGATCAAAGATCCTCAACTGCAGCCATTGTCAACAACCCCGATAACGTCTTCATTCAGATGCACAGAGCAAAGCTCCACCTCATGAGGTTACAGCCCTCCTCTGAGTTTTGGGAATAGCCCACTCACTGAAATTAATACAACTACTTGTGTTAAATGTACATGTAGTTTTGACACTTCTGAACTCAATAGTATAAGAAAAGATTTGCTTAATTGGAAGTTCGGTAATGAAAAATCTGATATAAGTGGATTCAGGGACTGCAACCCTGTCCAGAAAGAGGCCTAGGAAATGGCTAAGATGTCAGTTCAAACTCCTTTGAATGAAGAATCTGCAGAAATCAATCTAAATGATTTAAATACAAGTACTACATTTAGAACTAATGACAAGGGCAAAGGACCCAACACTAGAAACTGGGGTGCCTCAGGCATACCCAAAGAAGAACTTGACATAAATGTGCAAAAATGCACTATGGAGGAATTAGTTTCACAAGCAATGGCATCTGGGGTTAGAGATGCATACAAGGAAATGAGCCAAAAGAAGTGTTCTAAAAATAAAACAAAGAACTTCGAACCACTAGCTCCCGAAATGAAGGACCAATTGACAGAAACTATAACAGGATGAAAGGCTAAATTTAGTACTAATGGAAAGACAGAAAACATTTCTTCCAAAAGCCTTCAACATGAAGCTGTCAGACCAGTTAAACTCTCAGAGCTATTTAGGCAAAACTTTCCAAGAACTTTTCAAGAAGGAAAAGAAAGACTAGATAGCTAGGACTTTGAAATTGCCTAAAGTGCCTTGTACATTACTGCCAAATGGTCCTTCACATTACCACTAAGAGGTCCTTGTACATTTGAGGTAGAGGTCCTTCACATTTACTGCAAACCCTCCTTCACATTAGAAACATACACACACTCACCTGTAATACAGTATCTGAGTATCTGAGTAGTGGAAATCCAGCTACTCAGTTTCATATTATCTGAGTAGTTAAAATCTAGCTATTCAGTTTCGTATTATTTGAATAGTGAAAATCCAGCTACTCAACTTTATATATCTGAGTAGTGGAAATACAACTACTCAGCTTCATGTTGTCTGGTCATCTGAGTGGTGTAAATCCAGCTACTCAGTTTCATATTATCTGAGAAGTGGGAATGCAGCTGCTCAGAGTCATATTATCTGAGTGGTGGAAATATAGCTACTCAGCTTCATATTATCTGAGTAGTGGAAATACAGCTACTGAGTTTCATATTATCTGAGTAATTGAAATTCAGCTACTCAGATTTATATTATCTGAGTAGTAGAAATCCAGCTACTCAGCTTCATGTTATCTGAGTAGTGGGAATCCAGCTACATGGTTTTATATTATCTGAATAGTGGAGATCCAGCTACTCAGTTCTATATTACCTGAGTAGTGGGGATCCAGCTGCTCAGTTTCATATTGCCTGAGTAGTGGGAATCCATTTACTCAGTTTTATATTATCCAGATATTGAAATCAAGCTACTCAGTTTCATATTATCTGAGTAGTTGAAATCCAGCTGTTCAGTTTCATATTATCTGAGTGGTGGAAATACAGCTACTGAGCTTCATGTTATTGGAGTAGTGGAAATTCAGCTTCTCAGTTTTGTATTATCTGAGCAGTGGAAATCTAGCTACTCAGTTGTATTATCTGAGTAGTAGAAGTCCAGCTACTCAGTTAATATTATCTAAATAGTGGAAATCCAGCTACTCAGTTTTATATTATTTGAGTAGTGGAAATACAACTACTCAGCTTCCATATTATCTTAGCAGTGGAAATCCAGTTACTCAGTTGTACTATCCAAGTAGTGTGGATCCAGCTACTCAGTTTTATATTACCTGAGTAGTGGAAATACAGCTACTCAGCTTCATGTTATCTGAGTAGGGGGGATGCAGTTGCTCAGTTTTGTATTATCTGAGTGGTGCAAATCTAGGTACTCAGTTTCATATCATTTGAGTAGTGGAAACCTAGCTACTCAACTTCATGTTATCTAAGTGGTGGAAATCCAACTACTCAGTTGTATTATCTGAGTAGTGTGGATCCAGCTGCTCAGTTTTATATCACATGAGTAGTGGAAATCTGTCAGGCACATCAACACAATCTCACAAGAGAGTGCCAAGGTCAATATGCAAACTACTAACTCAGAGAGAAAGAGGAGGAGTGAGACCAATAGTATTGGCAGTAGAAATGACCAGCTAAAGACTACAGAATAAAGACATACTACTACTACTATATATACTAGAAGACCATGCACATAAGGTGCAACTAAGTCATGTTCAATAATGAGGGAAACATGTGTAACTACTGTGCACTGTGGGTGCATACTGTGGTTTATGTTACAAGCATGTATTTAATATAACATTGAAATGAAATAACTACCACTACTGTGCTTTATCCTCATGTTGATACATGAGCTTGTTGTTTGTTCTTGATGTCAAAATTATAGAAACTATTCGATAATTAGAAAAGAAAACTAAAAGAATAATCAAAATAAATGGTTCATGACATTACCCCCTCTCTAAGAATCACATCCATGTGATCTGACTGCTTCCTTTTCTGCCAAGCCTCCCATTGTTCTGAGACATATGTCTCCATTGTTTCTTTGTTCCAATATATGGCCATTAGGCCAGATACAGTGATAGGTGACGAGGATAAGCCAGATGGTGAAAGCAAGGATTCTGACAATAATGACAATGAGTAATATTGTCTTTTCAGCAGGGGTGAAGTTGTAGATGTCCATAATGTTCCAGTGTTTCAGGGTGTGGTTTCAAAAGAGTGTCATGGTACAATGAGTAGGGAGTGTGTTTGTAATTGTGGAGCAGCAGGATGACTTTTATGAAATTCTTCCACAAGTTTGAGGCTATTTTCCAGGTTACTGATGGGTCCCATGTTCGGGCTTCTTTCAGGTAATTCTTCCATTCAATCAAGTATTTCATTACTGGTCATCGATTGCAACTGCATCCTGATTGTTCAATTTGACTGTCTAGAATAGCTTCAACCTCATATTCGGGTTGTCCATCAATTATGTCCAGGGGTGGTGGGGATTCCTGATTCTGGAATGACAATGTCGGTTCCAAGAATGGTGTCAACAGGGTTTCATGGAAGACTGGATGTTTTTGTTTCCACTGAATGGGTAGTTTCAACTTGTAAGCTGATGATCTGACTTTCTCAAGTATCTTGAAGGGTCCATATCGCTTATCTTCTAGTTTCTTGGCTGGGTGATCCATTGTGATGTTAATCACTTCAAGATAAACTTTATCTCTGGTTTTGTATTCCCATGATGGTTTTGTGGATCTGTCATAGAAACATTTCATGTTTTTGGCAGTGATTTTAAGTGATGCTTCAGCTTCTTGATGTGTACATATCATCATTTCTACAAATTCCTGAACACTTTGGGTTTTAACCATTCCTGAGGGTTTGACTCCTTTCCATGGGTGTTGTCCTGAATTTAGGAAGAACGGCGAGTAACCAGTTGATGTGTGAACCTTGTCATTATAGGAGAATTCTGCTAGTGACATCCATTCAGACCAATCATCTTGTCTATGATTGATGAAGATCCTCAGATAGAGTTCTACTTCTTGATTGACTCTTTCCATTTGTCCATCAGTCTGAGGGTGATATGCCATTGACAAGTTCTGGGACATTCCAAATAGACTAAATAAATCTTTCATGAATTGAGAAGCAAACTGAGGGCCTCAGTCACTAATCACTTGTTTGGGAAGTCCATGGTTCCTGAATATGTGATCCCTGAATTCCTTAGCAACTCCCATAGATGTGATCTTGATTGTTGTTGGAATAAACTTAGCAGCTTTGGTGAACCTATCTATGATGACAAGGATGGCATTTGATCCTAATGACTCTGGAAGCAGTCCAATTAGATCTACCAATATTATTTCCCAAGGTTTTGTTGGAATTGTGTTAGGTACTAATGGTGTAGCAGGTGAATTTCTATTTGGCTTAGTCCTTTGACAGACTTCACATCTGCTAATGTATTTCCTGATGTCTGTCTGTAGTCTGGGCCACCAGTAGTTCTGTGTAATCAATGATGAGCCTTGGTTGGCTCTGTACACACAAAACAGCCAAACATCGGAGACAGAAGAGAAGATAACACACTGATGCATGGTCTGAAGTTGATGGTGATGCGTACTGTGTGGGTGATCATGCTGGGGTGCATGGCCATACTCAGTATCTCTTTTATTTTCTGATTATTTTATTACTACTGTACTTGGCACCAGATGTACAGATATACTGTAGCACATAGTTAGAAAGGGCAACTCCCCTGCCTCTGTATTCCCCACTTTTTGTATCCACCTCACACAAAATACCACTTCTCTTCATTGTTGACTGCTCATACTGTGTACAACTTCAACATGTGTTAAGATTTAGACTTCATGGGAACATGTCTGATCAACCGTGTTCTGTTCCAGCCTCACCACATCTCTCTCTCCCCAATCCCTCTCACAGTCTCAAAGAACTCTACTTCTTGGACATTGTATGGTCTCCTTTTTCTTCTAGATATTTCCCTTAGTTGGATAGGACTTCAATGACACCTACATCATTGACATTTGTCTCCTCTGGCCTCTCTCTTCTACATTGCAACAAACTAGTCTGGTCCCTCCCAGCTAGCTCTTTCCTCAGGCACCTCTCATCTCAGGTTCAGTGTGGGATCGCCCAGTGGCTTGTTCCATCCACTGTCTGGTCCATTTTGTGCCCATTGTGCACCCTCCTTCACCTTTTCTTTCTAGTGTCAAATCCTCCTCCACCTTTACCTCCACTCTTACACTATGTCACTGAACGGTTAGTTGTTAGGAACAATGTGAAGTCTCTTGCATCATTTAGATTCTTTTGATATTCTAGGTACTCTCTGTATTGTTAGATCATATATATATATATATATCTTGCAGGGTATATAGGAGACTTAGCCCATCATCAATTCTTAGGTTTTATATCACCCTGGATGTCCAGTTGTCATTGTGTCATGGTGAAGATGGATGATCTCTTCTCAAAGTTTCTTGTCTCTGGGTACATAGATCCTGTGCATCCATGTGATTGTTCCATCTTCAAGTTCCTTCCAACCGTTTTCCTTGACTGCTATATTCCATTCAATGACTTTGTCTCTATTTTTAGATGCTTGTTTGATCCGAGACATCAGAGCTTTGTCAATTCCTACAACATTGTGTTGCTGAAAATACTCTGGTTTAAGCATTATGATGTTTTCATTGTCATTTACCCCCTTCTCATGACCTGCTCGTCTTGAGAGGAAGTCTGCTTTTGCCATTTGTTTTCCAGCTTTATGTTCAAGTGTAAAATGGAATTCTTGCATTTCTGTTACCCATCTGGCTTGTCTTTGGTTCAACTTCTGAGGTTTTCTAAAATATTCAAGATTTTTATGGTCTGTCCAAATCTTGAACACTTCTTTGAGGTATTGCCTCCAGTTGTCAAATGCTGTCATAATTGCTAGCATTTCTTTGTCATATATCTCATAATTCCTTTCTATGCTGTTTAAGGCATGAGATATGAATGCTATAAGTCACCATGTTCCATTAAGTTGCTGCTGGGATAAGATTCCACCATTTGCGAAATCTGAAGAATCTACTTCAACATGGTATTTGCCTTAATCATTAGGCATTGCTAATACAGGTGCTGATGTTATGCATTTCTTCATTTCTACAAATGCATCATCTTGTTCCTTTGTCCATTTCCAAGTGTTGTTTCTTGTTAATTCCATTAAAGGTTTGGCAACATGTGCAAATCCTAGTATAAATCTTTGGTAGAAATTTACAAATCCTAAGAATTGCTGAACATCTCTTTTGTTCTGTGATGTTGACCATTCAAAAACTCCTTGGATTTTTTCTGGATCCATCCTAACTTGGTTATGGGAAACAAGAAGACCTAGATATTCTACTTCTGCTTGTTCAAATGTGCATTTTTCCAGTTTCAAAAAGAGTTTATGATCTTTGAATTTTTGTAAAACTCTTTTTACCATGATATGGTGTTCTTCAAGTGTGGCTGTGAAGATGAGTACATCATCCATGTAGATAATGACCTTTCCTTCATCTATCTCTTGCTTGAATATTGCATTCATCATATTTTGGAATGTGGCTAGTGAATTTGTTAATCCGAAGAACCTTACAAGTGGTTCAAATAATCCTCTGTTGGTGCAGAACACTGCTTTCCATTCATCTCCTTCCTTGATCCTGACATTGTTGAATCCCCATCGGACATCCAATTTTGTAAAGTACCTTGATTTCCTAAGCTTATCAACTAGTTCTTGAATAAGTGGCAAAAGGTATCTATTTTTAATTGTGATGTCATTTAATTGACAATAATCTTGTATAGGTCGGAGTGTTCCATCTTTTTTCTTGACAAAGAAGAACAGAGATGCCATTGGTGATTTTGAAGGTCTGATTCGTCCAGATTCAAGGTTCTCAGTTAAGAACTTATCAAGTTCTCCTTGTCTGCTAGGTTTAAGGGATAGATTTTCCAATCTAAAACCTTAGCATTGGGTACTAACTCTATTGCATGATCCCATGGTCATCTAGGTGGCATTTCATTGAAGGATTCCTTAGAAAAGACATCTTTGAACTCATGATAGGCTTTAGGAATGATTTCCTCAAAGGTTTTTGTCTTTTTTGCCTTTGATTGTTGTTCAGTGAGTTTAGACAACTTAGTCTGAAACACTCGGTAGTGCATTTCTTTATTTAGATCAATGATTAGGAGATGTTCTCTGTCTTCAATTTCAGGTTTGTCAATTTTAATGACATCATCATCTTCTTCAGGGATTGGAGTCAGACTAGTGGGGTTAATTCCAAAGGACATCTGGTGAACTCAATTTTAGAGTTTTTCCAGTCTATTTCTGGGTTGTGGAGTTGAAGCCATTTGTGACCAATGAACATCTGGGCCTTTCCTAGATTTGATACTGTGAAATGAAGTTGTTCCTGATGATCTTTGATTCGAATATTCATTTCAATGTAATCAGTAATGGATCCTCCAGAGTTGAATGTTCTGTCTGCATTGTAAACATGAATTTGGCATGGGTACTTTTGCATGTTGATTCCATTTTCTTTTGTAAATATTGTGTCAATGCAACTTCCTGTACAGCCACTGTCTAGTAGTGCATTAAGCTTAAACTTTTGTTTGTCATCGATTGTCTGTGCTACTAATTCCAGATCCATTTGTTGACTGTTTGTTCCTCTGATGAATTTCTTTGGTTGTCTTAACTTGTTAAGGACCTCAATAACTTCTATGTCTGAAAGTTTATTATGATCTTCAACTGTTTGGTTGGAGACTTCCTTGGACCATTTCGTGTGGACCCACATATTGAGTATTCCAATTGTCATTTCTGGTTTATGAACTTTCAGCTGTCTAGCCATCCATTCAACACTTCCAGGTTTAACTGTGACTTGTTCAAATTTTCTTGCACTCAATTCACTCTGTCTCTTCAATAAATCATTGTGTATATTTGGGAACTATGGTTGAAGCTAAGAAGGAATTGTCCTTGGTCAGAGTACTAGTGCTCATATCTGACCGAAGTGAAAACCCGACTTTTGAAGTTGCTCTGCAATCTTCATCAATTCTGGGCTATAAACTACAGGAGGTGTTGTGCTACTGATATTTGATGTACTGGCTACAGGTGTGTCCATGGTAATTACTCATGTTGCATATTGCCTTGGCTTTTTAGGCTGTTGGCAGTCCTGACTAATGTGTCCTTTCTATCTGCAATTAAAGCATTGTCCATTTTTCATCATCATATCAATGTCCATAGCATTGGGGTCCTTTACTGCTGTTGTTTGGGTAGATACAGGTCATGGTGTCCAGGTATTAGACTTTGGTGCTGCAACTTGGCTTCCAGTTGTCTTATTTCCTGGGGTTTTTCTGTCAAGATTTCTTAATTCTCAGTCAAGTTCCATTGCACTCTGCATCCAGTCTTTCAAGGTCATTTCTGCAACTTTCTTTCTTCTGGTTACTATGGCTTGTATGAGATCCTTTCTGAGACTATTTTTATATTCATAAATAAGGGTCTTGTCATTGTATCCTGTGGTTTGAGTCAGTTCATAAAACTTCTGGGTGAAGTTGTCTGCATTCCAGGTTCCTTGGTAGATTTTTTCTATTGCATCCTGTGCATCCTGTTGTTCTGAATAGGA
>JASFCW010000152.1:0-17235 GCA_036936985.1 Crucibulum cyathiforme
TGGGAGCCGAGCGAAGCTATGGCTTATGGGAGGTTACGGCCTATGAGAGGTATGGGTTAAGAGAGGTTCGACTGTAGAAAGGCTTTTGAACGCGACCTTATGTAATATTTTAATTGTGAACCAATAAGGCACGCCAACCCAATTCGGAATATCTTCAGTGCTGCTGGCTCTTCCTCTTTCATCCCTGGTTCTACTCGCGCTCTATGCCCAAAGGCGTGGTATCGAAGTACTATGCTGTTCTGAACGGAAGGGATGGCCCCAAAATATACACTACTTTAGACGATGTATGGACCGCACGATTTCCTATTGCCTTCTTCGGACACTTACACATAGTCATCTGATTAGTACCGCACTGCAGTCCGTATCCCAGCTTGAATGTAGAGACCTTATCGAGAGCTTATATTTAATGTATATCATGCAGACTGCTTATTTCAGTGCTGCCAGTGGGAAGTCATTCCTTACCTACGAAGAAGCTCGTCAATGGCTGGACATATCCACCACCTCTTCTGCAGCGAGGGGTTGCAAAAACTGTCAGTTGTAACATTTGCCCTATGACCAGTGCACTTATTCACTAACACCTCAGATGCTACCGTATCGAACGCAACTGAGTCTCTACCTACAACGGAAGCGACAAGTGAGTTACAGTTTTCATCATCATCATTGGATCTGACTGAGAAGTACTACAGCTCAGCAGAAATACGTTGATGTCAGTGTTCAGTGCGACGATGCCTCTGTGGCCATGCCCACTACACCTATGCCAATCGTTCACAGAATCAATAAGCACGACCAACTTCTTACACCACCTGCCACACCTCCTGTAATTCTGCCTTCTGCAGCCACACCGGCCTCAGAGCAAATCCAGTTATCTGCGGAACAGCTGCGAGTCTTGCATATAGTGAAGTCTGGCCGTAACGTTTTCTTCACCGGACCCGCAGGTATATTTTGTCCCAGTTGTCTGTCTAAGGGCAGGAATCTCAGTGATCCTTTCTTACTTTCCACAGGTACAGGCAAGTCAGTGCTCCTTCGTGCAATTATTCGTCAATTCCGCGAGGATCATAATTTCGTTGATTCCATTGCCGTTACAGCTCCCACTGGAATTGCAGGATTAAATATAGGAGGTTCTACGATACACGCATGGGGAGGAATTGGACTAGGAAAGGAACCAGCTAATGTACTCGCTAATAGGATAGAGTTCTCTCCACGGCTAAGCAGTCGATGGCGTGGAGTCAAAGTTTTGGTCATCGATGAAAGTGAGTCACGTATTTGATCGGGAGAGAATGTTGCCAACGATTTGGTTAGTTTCCATGCTTGATGGTACACTATTTGACAAACTCGTAAGTATGCCTCGTCTGATAGGATTTCGGGTTAATACTCAAATATTTAGGAATATATTGCAAGAACGGCCAGGAAATCTTCAGAGCCGTTCGGTGGGATCCAGGTATGCTATTTAAATCATAACCGCTGCTGTTTTTGCTCACACCACCCGATCAGCTTGTTCTTTGTGGTGATTTCTTCCAACTACCCCCTGTTCCCGATCAAAGCCATAGGCACAAGATGCCTGCTACATTCACATTTAACGCCATAACATGGTCAAAATGTATATCACGACCAATATTCCTCTCACAAGTGTTCCGACAAAAGGACGATGGTAAGCTGCTAGGCACTGCAGATCCACGGAAATATCCCTACACTGAATAGTATTCATTTCCATTCTGTCGTCAATACGTCAGGGCATCATTACTTTGAAACATGTGCAACAGCTTCAACAGCTCGCAAGACCTCTTATCTTTTCTGACGGTATAGAGCCAACTCAATTGTATATGTCGACGTTTATGTTTGACCACACCAAGCAACTGATTTGATTGCACAGGTTTCCACTGCGGAGAGACGTTGATACATGTAACAACAATCACCTCAATGCTTTAAATGGCCCAGAGCATACATACCTTGCAATGGATGCAGCAGGTTGGGATGTCTACAATGAACCCATCCCAATAGAAAGTGTAAAAAATCTTCTAGCTCGCTTGATTGCCCCTTCAAACATTACACTCAAGGTCAGTGATGATAAGTGGAACAAGATATAGTATGTTAATCAGATTCAGCTCGGAGCCCAGGTGATGTTGTTATTGGTAAGGGTGCTATTGCTTCTCTATAAATGCCTGATAAATTTGATGACTTGTTTAGAATGTGGAGCAGGGTGTACTTGTGAATGGCAGTGTTGGGAAGGTGGTTGATTTCCTTACCCACCATCAAGCATTGGAACGACAAATACGAATAGTGGAACTAAAAGAGAGTCGACGAAATATCCCGGGTCATCTGAAGGTAAAAGCCCGCGAGAAAGACAACACCATTCTTCCTGAAATATCAGCAAACCTTCGTCCGACCAATGACCATGTTTTTGAGAAAAATCTACCATGGCCTCTCGTACGCTTTTCAAACGGAGTGGAGCTGCTTTGCTCACCAATGGCATTCTCTGTACAAGGCTTCAGAGGGAACATTGAAGCACACCGACTGCAAGTTCCGCTTATTCTTGCATGGGCTATATCTATCCACAAATCCCAAGGCCAGACGTTGACCAGAGTAAAGGTTGACCTAGGCCATACCTTCGAGAAAGGGCAAGGTGATTTCAACTACTACATATACCACTAATAATAGTCAACTTCACTAATGCTCATGTCATAGCTTATGTTGCGTTGTCAAGAGCTACTTCAATGGAAGGGTTAGAAATAACAAATTTCCAGCCTTCAAAGTGTGTCATTGACTGAATACAGCATCGGCCAGCATTTAACTGACCCATGCTACTTTCAGAGTGCTAGCACATCCTGACGTAGTAGAATGGCACTCTTCGTGGACATTGCCAGAACGAACCGTAGAAGAAGAAATGGACTCTGAGGAGGCTATCTCACAGTTCTGGCAATAATGTGTACAGTGATGTGTAGCAGGCAGGTTAATTATACACATGTCATTTATTGTAAATCCGCCCGCCAGTATATTTATGAAGTACAACATACCGGTACTAATGCATAAGAGGTTACAAGCATTGATAGATAGATATTGTGGTATAACAACAACACGAAGAGGCATCGAAGGCAAAAGCAAAAGTTGGACATCGTTTAAGCGAATGGATCACTAGGGGTCGATTGACCGAGTTCGTGGCCTAGTTTTAGGTGTCCTGGTCGAAATGATGACGATGAAGATGATGATAACGATGAGGGATTACGACTATGCGTTTCCTTTACCCTAGGCAAGTCTTTGCTCTCGTATAGTATGTCGTCTTCATGTGACAATGTCAAACTTTCAGTATCATCAGTTATGGTCGAGACGGAAGATTCATGAGGTGTGGTTTCGTCAAAAATATGACTATCATGAACGAGTGGCACAGCAAGATCAGGCCGATTACGATTTGGAGTTGGTGTAGCGGGATTAGCACGAGAGGATGGATGGATGCTATTGATTGGGCGAGTGGGTAGGCGTGGTGTAAAATCTTGGGGCGATGATGATACAGGAACTACGCCCACTACAGGGGATACAGGCGGAACTGTGGCAACCTTGGTGGTCTTGGACCCGTACGGATAGTGTGGAACTGGCTCTCCTGCTGGCGTTGGGGGAAGAGGAGGTGAGTGTGGTGCTCCATTATCTTCGAATAATATGTGCGCATTCATAATCAAATCTTCCATCAGTGAATCCTATGATGCCATTTTCAGTGTCTCGTACTTAATTTAAATATTTAATTCGAACCTTCCATGTTCGCACATTCAGCAGTCCTTCACCCCCTTTGGGCAGCTCATCTTCTCCAAATATACCTCCGAATACAATGGCTAAATTTTTAGGATCCATCTTGTTTTTCTCGCTGTGGGCTGCGACTCGAGCAAGATGCTCCACAATCGCCTTTAAGGTTGCTTGATGAACCGGGGGTAGTCGCCGCATTTTCGAACGGAGTAATAAGAAATTGTTTGATATATGCTCCGCTAACAAAATAGGATGCTGGAATCAAACTCAAAATCCAAATAAAAAGTCAAAAACAGACCTCGACTCTCTGTATGTTGGAGTCGATCTTGCAACGGAAATTTAAAAATTGGTTCAGGAAGTTCACGCAAATATAGCTTTAAAACGCTTTAGAACGATTTGAAGCGGAAGGGATTGATTGAAACCCACCTGCAGGACAGAAGCAACGGCATACACGTCGTCTTTCTGGGGATTGAACTGAAATTTTGATTCATCCTTTTCGATGTCATGTTGAAGCTATCAGAAAGAATGCCATTAAATCATATCAAGAATACATTGGTAGGAGTACACACCACCTGGACAACTGCATGTCTACCCGACACCTTCGAAACAACAGCGTTATATGATGTCGGGAAACCTGCATTTTGAGAGGACACGTACTCGATAGATCCCCTCAGAGTCTAGTCCGCGTCGATCAATTTCTTCAATACAAATCTGAACAATCCTAGGTATCTCTCCATCTTGAAGGCCTTTAGCAGTAGCGTAATCCACAAGACTGAAACCGAATATTAGGTCATTACACTCTCCTACTTGGCCGTGTTGGTATAGAATAGGTTCGGGAATCGCAGATGCCAACGATCGGGGTATATTGGCTTTGACTTTGGCCACATCTTTCTCCGGAGAAATCTTCTCCACAATGGAACGTGCATGAGAAGATAATTGGGTTTGTGTAGTACTTGTTGCTCTGGATAAGCCAGTAACACGATCAGGAAGACAAAATAGTAATAAAGGTGATTTGTGCGTACATCATGTTATCTGTATACCTTTGTAAGGCTTTCTTAACCGTTTGTGATGATTCCTCCACGAACATTTCCAAACTCTGGACAGTCAATTATTATATATATATAATTTGAAGTTGTTCGGGGCAGCCTTACATTGTAACCACTCTCTAAGATCTTCGTGCGCCGTAATCGCAATGTTTCAAGCCAATGAACACCTTTGCGATATTCTCGATCTGCGGAAGATAGTCAATACTGGCAGAAGGTCTTCCGAAATATACTGACCAGCTTCATCTGCATCCCGCTTCGCGCGCACCGTTCGCAGCGCCGGGTTTTCACGACCTCCAAGGCTTTCTTTCACAGATCCACCTTTATCCAAGAAACCTATAAGTTGATTTAGCTGCCTTTTCCCTAATCACGTAAAGTTGAGCACTATATCGGATTAAAGAATGTGACCGACGATACCTTGATGGGCCAGATCCGAAAATGCCGTCGAAGAGGAAGGAGAGCGATTGCGCCCGCCAGGAGCACTACCTGATGGTCGACGATCCAGGGCCCGTAGAGGCTGAGGGGCAGTAACAATGGGGCGGGATGTATTAGGGTTGGATTTGGAGTTTGTCAATCCGAGTTCGCGATATTGATTTTCAGCACCGATAGCGGGAGAAGGCAAGGGTGGAGGTGCAGCTGCTGCTCGCTTTTGCTCCTATTCGCGATATGAACGTTAACAAGAAACAAGCGACAGACATCTGCGGATTTATTCATACCTCAACCTCGGAAAACTTCTTAATGTACTTGGACTTGAGCTTGGGCAACACCGACTCGGCATATTCGTTATATGCAGCTCCTGAATCCTTGAGATCTTCTTTAATCCGCTTGCGGGTACGCTCCTGTGTTTCCTAAGCCGACACCTATAAGCACGCGCAAGTTATAGGGAATGAGACGGGGTCCAACTTTAAGGGAAGTCAATGGATTGATTACGTCGGATGCGAGGGCAGAGCAGAACGCCTGCCTAGCTTGCGCCTCTATGAAAATTGACATCAGTCTAAGCTTCCGCTGGAAAATGTCGAATTTTCATACCTCGATCCACGTTTTCCAGTACTTCGCTCCATGCACTTCTAGTAGTACTGAGGTCGCCCCGGTCATCTAAAGACGCGTCCACAGATTTGATCTTTCTGTGCAGCTTTTTGAGTGAATCGACGCTGACAAGTTCGTTTTTCAGTGAGCAAAGTGTTCTGTGAGGATTAGGCGGAAAGGCTCACTAGGCCTCCTCTATGCGTTTACTGCAGTGCACGATGAGTTTAAAGAGAGACGCGGCATGGATAGTAGATCGAGACGAACCGTTCTTGGAAGAAGCTGAGGTAAGAATCTGACAGGAAACGGAGCTGGACATCGAAGAGGGGAATGGGACCTTGAGTTGCGATTGGAGCATCTGAGAGAGAAGGGCGGGATGATTGTGGAGGGGGATCCATATGCGCGTCAAATATGCTGTGATGGACGTCGAGCAGGATGTATGCTAGCAGTAGATGGGTGGGTTTGCCCGCTGCTCACGAAACTCGGTGCTCTAGTCGCCGTTGTTGCCAATGTGCCCGAGCCTCGAGGGCGACATGTCCACTACCAGAATGAGAATCAACCCCTGTCATACAGTCACGTGAATTTTCGTCACACCGCGAGTGTGGCGCGGGCGGCGGCGCGTGTGCCTCAGGGCTCCAAAGGTATAAATAACGCTTAAAGCACTGCTCAGTGCTCAATACGGTCAGCATACACTCCATTATCAGTGATATTCATCTTCCGTCAGCAGTGGCTTCTCTATACGAACCACATATCCTCTCAAGTAACAAACATCTTCCTCCGAATGTCAAGGATTAAGTACTTCGACTGTCGCCGTTCTCACCCCACTGTCAATTGATTCTTGTATCTGCCATCCCAACTATGACTAGGAAGAGTAATCAAATTTGAATGAAATATGATACGGCTCCGTTATTCACACATCTATCTAGCAAGTGAGTCATCTCGCGCGTAAAGTGCGGGATGATCCAATTATAATATTAGTATCATTTACAGTACTACTATACTCCAATAAAAGCGAACTTCTATGTATCCTCGAAGAACTTCGGCCGCAGCTGTTAGTGGTTTTGCGTGTTGGCGGAGTAGTGGAATAACTACGTTTTAATAGCTGTCGCTGTAACATGCGTAATCGCGATCGCGGAAGCTAAATCCATAAATACACGATCAACCACATGGCTCGCAATATCAAACAACCACAAACATGTAACAGACGCGAGTGTCTGCCTTTAAAATCTGCAGTTAGCCAAGGAACGGTTCGGAGCCACCCATCACGCTTCTGTACATCCTATCTACTTATTACTTTTCTTCGACCACTCAGCTCCACGACGAGCTGTGGCTGCCCTGCCACTCATGGATTTCCAGCATCCCATGAATCACACCTATGCCGGTTCTCTTCCACTGGTTATCGTAGCGTCGAAGAAGGCAAAATCAATGTATGTTCGACTACATTGCCACCTGCTCTCACATTACTGAAATTAAGCCAGCTTATTATCTGATACCCTCATTATACCTGCCTACATTGCTATTGCGTCAAGCATTGCTCTTATTCTGCACCTCATCATCGTTTCAGGAACAGTTCAAAGGCTTCTGGCGCGTGCTCTGCCTCAAACATCGAATCTCCGAACCTCAGAAGTAAACGGAGATCCTACTGATGCCGCTCCTTCAATTAGCTTGTTGTCAGATGTGAAACAACACGTTGCGAGTCACGGCGGGCAGACCATCTTCGCGTTCAAAGTCGCTCGACTTATCAGTTGTCTTATCCTTTTGGCCTTCTCTATCGTCTCAGCAGTTGCAGATGAAAATAGTCATATTGGTGATCAGTTCAGTGATGTCTTCGGGAAATGGGGAAAGAAGCATAAGCATAGTAAGCGACGCGGCCCTTCCCTATCCGTCAAGGAATGGTTGGATCTGGCGATGTGCACGACATATGTAAGTTCTTGGTTAATTTATGCGAACTACTTCGGCATCTAATTTAATTTTTAGTTCTATGCGTCCCTCATAGCTCTGGTATCTGTCTCAGCCAAATATCGATGGTCGAAAGTTACGACCCGTCACCTTAACACGGTCCTTTTTGCGACATTCGCGGTTTATTTCTACAGAGACCTTTTTCCCTTGACGACATTCACGCGACCCGTTCTCGACTTGTCGGAAGGCAAACTTTTGGTCGCCAAAATATCCGTTCTTTTCCTCAGTGGCGTGGCTATTCCCCTCCTTGTCCCTCGCCAGTATATTCCCGTCGATCCCAAGGTAGACTAACTTCGTCAATTCCTTTTCTCTTCTAAATGTTATCATTTCAGAATCCTATGGCGACACCTAATCCAGAACAAACCGCGTCTATCTTGTCTTTGATTACCTACTCATTTCTGGATCCCATTATATTTTTGGCCTATCGAATCCCTCATCTATCTCACGACCAGCTCCCCCCTTTGGCAGACTATGATTACTCTGATTATTTAGTTGGGAAAAGTTTCCCTGTACGTCCCCATCTTTTTGATCAAAGTCTACGCCCAAACTGAAGCATTAATGTGGTCAGCACTTAGATACATTCGGCAAAAAGAAGAAGCGCCACTTGTTCTTCGGCATCATGCGTGTTTTCTATCGGGAATATCTCATTCTAGCACTTATGATAACCATCCAAGTGATAGCGAGCTTTGCGTCTCCGCTTGGTATTAATAGGTTACTTAGGTAGATATTCTGAGATGCTCATACAGCTCCTTGCTTAATTTTTATTTATTTAGCTATCTCGAAACTGGAGGAGAAGGAGCAATCGTTAAACCATGGCTTTGGATCGTGTGGCTTTTTGTTGGTCCCACGATATCCTCCTTTGCATGGCAATGGTACATATTTATCGCGGTGCGTAACATCTCTATCCTAGGCGCAACCTTGAATTAATATACAAACACTTAGACTCGTACAATGGTTCGGGCTGAATGCATCATCACTGAACTTGTGTTTGAACATGCATTACGCATTCGTGTTAAAGCCGAAACACATGGATCGACGTCGGATGCCAGCAGCGATAGCGCCAACTCTACCATTGCGACTGAAAATACTCTCAGGGTGGATGAAGAATCTGGCAGTGAAGACGGTACATTGCACTCTCAAGGCGCGACTGACGCTTCCATCGGGCACTCACAGGAGGAAACTTTACAAGGTAGCTCCTCGAGCATAAAATCGTCGAGTTCAAAAGGCGACAAGGGTGCGAAGCAGGATGAGGCCGATCAGTCGAGCGCCAGCAATCTAATCGGGCGCATCAACAATCTTGTTACCACTGATCTGGGTAACATTGTTGATTCGCGCGACTTCCTTTTCGTTCTGCTATATATACCACTGCAGATTACGCTTTGTATCATATTCCTCTATATCATCCTTGGATGGAGGTGAGTGATCCATACGTGCCTACCTTTCGCTGGGACGACAGCTAATTGTGTTTCAGTGCCTTCGTTGGTCTCGCAGTTATTCTTTTACTATTCCCCGCTCCCGGTTATGTGGCGAAACTTATACAGGGGGTACAAGTTGAAAGAATGAAAAAGACTGATGGTCGAGTCCAAACGGTCACAGAAAGTACGTCTGTTTCTTTTTTAAAGCGTCTGGAAGCGCGTGAGCTAATACCTGCACCCAGCCATGAACGTGTTGCGCATGATTAAGCTATTTGGCTGGGAGAGAAAAATGAACGAAAAGATCGCGGATAAACGTGAAGAAGAGCTTACGTGGATTTGGAAGCGTCAATTACTGGATCTTGTCAATGGCAATCTCAAGTGCGATATATATTCATCCATGTTATTCTCTAATTGCTAATATTAAATTAGCTACATAATTCCGGTATTTACCATGATGGCAACATATGCCACATAGTAAGCAAATCTCCTTTATCCTCTTGAACTGATGCTGACTTCTTCATAGCGTTAGTACTGTGATTCTTCTAACGTTGAAGATGGAAATTCATAATTTTACAGACTGTCATTATGAAACAAGAACTGAGTGCATCAAAAGTGTTCAGCTCCATGTCGATTTTCGACATGCTTCGAGACCAACTCCACATGATTTTCTTCTACCTCAGCCAAGCTGTAACAGGAAAAGTATCTCTCGATAGAGTTAATGACTTCTTGCACAACGTACGTCATTCATGCACTTCTGTGAGGCAATTTGTGCTCACAGAATTCTAGACTGAGCTTCTGGATTCATTTGAACAAAAAGAATCCTTAGATCTGCAGTCAGTGGATGTCGTAGCTAGTGGTGATCAGATCGGATTTCGGAATGCCTCTTTTACATGGTCCAATGATGCCGATGGGTCATTGACACCTTCGAAGAGGAATTTCTCTCTTAATATCTTAGGGGAGCTTGTATTCAAACATGGTTGCGTAAACCTTATAATTGGGCCAACCGGATCGGGCAAAACATCACTCTTAATGGCATTACTAGGTGATTCACCCGAAGTGTTTGTCATAGATCTATTAACTTAAGACGTTCTTCCAGGTGAAATGCATTACATCCCGGCTGGACTTGACTCTTGGTCCGGTCTGCCTCGTTCTCATGGAGTGGCTTATGCTGCGCAAGAATCATGGGTTCAAAATGAAACTATCAAGGTCTGTAATTATTCAACAGCCTCACTGGTCATCTCACTCAAATGTTGCAATGCAGGAAAATATCCTCTTTGGAGCTGCTTTCAACGAGGATCGATATAAGAGAGTAATCTACGAATGTTGCTTAGAGCGTGATCTGGAACTTTTCGACGCTGGAGATCAAACGGAAGTTGGTGAAAAAGGACTGACTCTTAGTGGTGGCCAAAAGGCGCGCATCACACTTGCTCGTGCAATATATTCTCAAGCCCAAACTATTCTATTGGATGATGTGCTCGCTGCACTAGAGTGAGCTTTAAGTTATTTTCTTGTCGGGCAGAATACTGAATGTGGTAAAAGTGTTCATACCGCAAAATGGATCGTGGAGAAATGCTTTTCCGGTGACTTAATCAAGAACAGGACTGTTCTCTTGGTGGTACGCATGGCTTCGCCCTGGCCGTCCATTTCTATCCTGAAATTGAATGACTAGACACACAACGTCGCATTGGCTCGCCCTGTCGCAGAGTTTGTGGTAGTAATGGGTAAGGATGGTAGAGTTTCATCGCATGGAACCGTATCTGAGGTCCTTAAAACCGATCCGGAACTGGCAAAAGAAATTACCGAAGATGTCGAAGGGATTCAAAAATCGGAACAACAGATTGATACTCCCGTGATTGCAGCAGAAGAGCGCGCCAATGCCGACGGCAAGCTGATCCTTTCCGAAGAAGTGGAAGAAGGACATGTAAGCTGGAGTGCATGTACGTAGCTTCTCCCATTGGACGTCACGTGGGTTAATAGGACTCGCAAAATAACAGTGAAATTGTATTTTGTCGGTCTTGGCGGCAATCATCCTATTCTATTCTTCCTGGCATTCGCCATTGGACTCACACTGACCGAACTTTCTGCTACCATTCAAACATGGTATCTGGGATATTGGGCGTCACAGTACGATGAACAACCAGCATCATCGGTACGAGTATTCTAGTAAGCTTTCCCTTCCAAAATCACCATATTCAAGACCTGATATACTTCATTTAGCTATTTGGGAGTCTATGGTCAGTGTAGTTCCTGTGCTTTGCTTTAACGCTTATTTACATTTTATTCAGGCATTCTCTTGATGTCTGGAGTCACTATTTACTGTCTCTCATACATCGTTTACGTATTCGGGACTCTCCGAGCATCTCGAACCATACATAAGCAGCTATTGGAATCAGTTTTGGGCACGACACTGAGGTACATTGATCTGCTTCACTTTTTTATATATGGATGATCGGCTACAACATTGCTATAGGTGGCTGGACGTCACTCCGACGTCACGCGTAATCGCCCGGTGTACACAGGATATCAGAGCAGGTATGGTTAAATTTTCATTTGATATTTCGTTTATTAATACATAGTTGTAGTGGATGGTCCGATCTCCAGCCATCTGTGGTGGCTGTCAGAAATGACCATGATTATGGTGATTAAATTTGGGGCGGTTGTGCTCTTGACCCCGGTTTTCCTTATCCCAGGATTATTGGTCGCCGTCCTTGGTGGTTGGTGTGGTCAGATATATATTGCAGCTCAGCTATCTGTGAAGCGAGAAATGTCCAATGCGAAAGCCCCAGTCCTTGGCCAGTCAGTTTGATTTTTTGACAATATTTTTATAGTCACTGACAACCTGAACACAGCTTTGGAGCTGCCATCGCCGGCCTAAGTAGGCTTTTCTCATGCGGATATCGCCTTTTATGCTTAGCTGACGTCGGACTTCATCACAGCATCTATCCGTGCATATGGAGCTCAATATCCTTTCATACAAGAGTCGTTAAGTCGCATCAATCGCTACACCCAAGCCGCTCGCACATTTTACAATTTAAACCGCTGGATATGTGTCCGAATTGATGCTATAGGCGGATTATTTGCAGCTTCACTTGCTACTTATCTGGTTTATTTCCAGAATCACAGTGCTGCCAATACTGGCTTCTCCTTGAATATGGCTGGTATGATTGATCGACTATTCTTCTACCCTTCCCTCCTACTGATTCGGCTTTAGTCGGCTTTAGCGGAATGATTCTATGGTGGGTTCGAGTCTTGAATGATTTCGAAGTTCAGGGTAAGCAACTGCTATCAGTCACCAATACAAACCGTAACATTCTTACATTGTCATATACACAGGAAATAGGTCTGTCGCACGATAATTTCTTTTTGTAAGACGGATCCCAATATTTCCACCAGTCTTGAACGCATTCGAGGATACATTGACATTGAACAAGAACAGAAGCCAACACCGGGTGGTATTCCTCCGGCTTATTGGCCAAGCAGTGGTAAAATCCAAGTTGAAAATTTATCGGCTAAATATTCTATGGAGGGTCCCAAAGTTCTTCATGGCTTGTCTTTTGATATCAAATCTGGAGAGCGGATTGGAGTTGGTACGCGACTTAAAACCCCTATCACATACATCATTTGATAATTTCCCATAGTTGGTCGCACAGGTTCCGGAAAGGTCTGTTATCGACAACGCTTCAGTCACCAATTACTGATTCAATAATCCAGAGTTCCCTCACCTTATCGCTCTTGCGCTGTATATTCACTGAAGGGGATGTTTATTATGATGGAATAAACACCAATAACGTGAATCTCGATGCTTTGAGATCCAATGTCACAATCATCCCCCAAATTGTTAGTATGCTAAGTATATCATTTAGTTAAGTATACAATGGAAACTGACTAAACTTTATAGCCTGAACTGCTCAGTGGCTCCCTGCGACAGAATCTAGATCCATTCGACCAATATGACGATGCAGTACTAAACGATGCCTTGCGCTCTGCTGGATTATTCGCTCTTCAAAGCAATATGGACGACGGAAGGATCACTCTTGATTCGTCAATTGCTAGCGGGGGCGCCAATCTCTCCGTCGGTCAGCGTCAGATCCTTGCATTGGCGAGGGCTATTGTACGTGGGAGTAAACTTCTCATCTTGGACGAAGGTTAGCGTTTCTAGAATTACGAGTATATCATATTTTAACTACCGACTGCCCACAGCTACATCTGCTATCGGTAACTATTCCCAAACATACATAACAGGCTGTTGTTGACATTGCATACAGATCACACAACTGACGCTATCATTCAAACTTCTCTTCGTGAAGGATTGGGTGGCGATGTCACTCTCATCACCGTCGCGCACAGACTCCAGACAATTATGGATGCAGATAAGATTGTAAGTGTAAAAGTCTAATTACCTTGTGTTCTCACTACTATTTACTGAATATGAAATAGATGGTGCTTGATGCTGGACGAATTGTAAGTTGAAATTTTAAATTCATGACGTCGTGATTTAATTTTAATGTATCTAGATTGAATATGATACCCCGAAAGAACTTCTCAAGAAGAAAAACGGTAAATTGCGGGCCCTTGTCGATGAGTCTGGTGACAGGAATGCACTTTATGCTATGGCGGAAGGGCGGGCAATAGATGAACTGTCTAATACTCATATGTAGTGACGCTTCGGGCAGATGATAGCATGAATTGGACATAATATATTTTGAACACAACATTTGAGACAAGATAACGCAGATCTAAATAGAATGAACAATCACGGCTGAAAGAAACCTCCAATGTTTTCGACTTTTGTTGCGATAAACAATTCGCGGGATGTACTATGACGATCATACTTAAGGCCTTCGGTAGCCGGGTTCTATCGGCTCACGGCCATTACGAGGTTGATTATACTCCCTGGCAACTCCTCGAGATGGTGGACCAGGAGGTGGTGGACCAGCCTGGGGGCCACCAGAATATCCATTAGCAGGATATCCATCATAAGCTGAGGGACGGGGGCTTTCAGATCGACGCCTATGTAAGGATTAGTGTTGTGATACTGGGTTGATTTGCTATGAACCTCACCTGTATCTAGGAGCGGTAGAATCGGCACCGATACGCGGGGGATACTCAGGAGGATAACGTGCTGGAGGTGGCGTGACTGGTCGTCCTCGGAATTCAGTGTATTCGCTGAATAATTAGGTATCAGTATGATGAATACAATATACGCATGGGATGTTTCGTACCGTGCAGGAGGGATCCTATCGAAGTCCTCTCTGGTCCTGGGAGGAGTACGGGGTCGCGCACCCGAAGGAGGAACGTAGGATGGAGGATACCTTTCAGCAGCTCTCCGGTCATAACGGTCATACGGAAAAGAAGGTGGGGGAGGTGCCCCAGCGTAACCGCGATAGGCTGAGTCAACTGGCTGAGAGTAGCGTGGTCTGAAATCACCTGCTGGAGGGGGAACATAACGGTCCCGTTCGTGCGCAGATGGAGGTCCTCGCCGATAGTCGTCATATTCGCGCGATGGTGGGACTGAAGTGTATTCTCTGTAGGCCCTAGGAGAGGGAGGGCGTCTGAAGTCTCTAGATGCAGGAGGTGCATAGTCATACCGGGTCTCTCGAGAAGTGTACCGCGTAGTTGGTATATCATCACGAGGTAACGCAACATTCCTCGGAGGATAATCCCGTTGAATGCGATCAATTAGAGGCGCTTCATAATGCGGGCGGCGGTGAGGGACACTGTTAAATGCAAAGTTAAGTCGTAAGAGAAACAGCAACAAACAAAGACATACAGTCCAGGATGGTTAGGACATTCCCTGTGAAAATAGTGTTAGAAAAAGTGAAAAGGACGATTTTAATATGGTTCTACTCACCTCGCCCAGTGGCCCATTTGACCACACTTGAAGCAAGCACCGGGATCACCAGCATATTTGGCAGTTCTACCACCTCCATGAGAAATCTCAACCCTGATTTTATTGCCCATGAAGAAGCCCTCATGATACTTGGCGACGCTCTCTTCTGCAGCTTCTCGACTGTCAAATTCCTTATTGAAGCACATCAACGGACGTAGAAGGTTAAATCGAGAACGAGCCGTACCACAAATCCATAGCCAACCCTAAGAGAAATATTATGTTATAAGATGTCAATGATAAATAGAAAATGGCGTACTTGAGTTCAATATTGATGATATTACCGATTTTTCCAAAACAGCTTTGCAAGTCTTCTTCGCGTGTATGTTCAGGTAGACCACCAATGTAGACTTTGTTCGGCTGCACGGCAGAAAGTAAACACCAGTCGAGACAACAGAAAGACAAAAGAGTTTTTCAGAGCCCCAAGTCGAGCACAGTCTCCCGAAATAGCAGCACAGTATGTAAACAGGAGTGAGATGAAGAGAAGCTCGAGATGAGTAGCCCATCATCGTAATGCAAAACCGTGGGGTATAATCTCTTCTAACGAGCAAGCAAGAGACAGACAGACAGGAAAAGACCTAAGCACCTTGCGTTGCTTCTCGCGGTATGAGTCGCCTTTATTGCTGGAGACACTGATGTCGCCAATGCTCGCTCCACGCGAATACTCTGCATTTTCAGGATCCTGACCAGCAGTATTGCGGTCGTCGACAGGTAGAGATGCACCGTTGGCAGATTGAACATTACCGGTTGGACCCATCTCCTGGTCGTCTTGAGGACTCCAGGCGGTGCTGGGCTGCAGAGAGGATTCGTCTACTGCGTTTGGAAGAGCAGCCATAGCGGAAGAGGCCAAGGGATTGTGGAAGATATGAACGCTCACCAACGAGTGGCCGTGCAAAGTTTCAGAGGACAAGAAGCGTGTTGAATTCGGAGATGTCTAAGAGTCTATGACTGCCTGCCACGTTTGGACTCCGCTTGAAGCTCCGAAAAAGGCCCGTGCGCGTTCATTGCGGCGTTCAATACTCACCACATCAGAAAACTAATCGTAACGTATATGCAAATGTAGTGTAGAATGACAATGTCCAATGGCATTACTAAATAGTCCGCGTCCAGTTGTCCACACCTTCCGATCCATCCTGTTCCCCGATCCATTCAAGACTTACGCCAGAGTCCAAAGAGCACTCATCCCTCCGATAACCGCCATTGCGCCAAGGCCAATAATCGCATTAATATCACCTACAAGTGACACTGCACCGTTTTTAGTAGTGTTTTGCGATGTATTGGAGCTGCCGCCACCAGACTGGGCGCCGTTTCCGCTCGTGGAGACGGCACTGGGAGTGAACGTGGCGCCAGGGTTTGATATGCAAGAGCTGGCGGCAGCATTGGCAGCAGCGGAAGACGATGGTGCAAGAGGGTTGACTGTCCCATTACCAGCGAAACTGCATGCCTGAGCCATTCGGTTGCTCAGCTCGTAGTACTGGCTCATGACAAACGACAGCTTGATAGCTAGATGAGGTACGTCAATATCCCGCTATGCTCGAGAGAGAATCATACTTACTAGGATCACAATCAGAAAGGCGGCCGTATATACCAGTTTGTCCATTGCTACCGATATCATTGCAATTTCCTCCAGCCTGTCCAAGCAAACTGCATCCAGTATCAAGAAGCGAACCAACTACAGCGGTGTAGTTTGAGACGGAAGGTGTGAATTGACAGGTGAGTGTGCTCTCCAAGCAGTTGCATGCAGCTGCGTTAGGCGTTGGTGGCAGATTGGTGGAGGCAACCCAAGTGTCATTGGTGGAAGGGCAACTAGGGAAAGATGAAGAGGTAGCAGAGCCCATGACAGGGCTATTGGGAGGGGATAATTGCCCATATTGAGTCTTCAACCTATCGAAATCATCACCAGTCGTGACTGTCGTGGCGTCGGATGAGATATTGACCATGCCAAATTGACCCTGTGCACTTGTTGCCGGGAAGTACGAGAAGGCGATTCCTCCTGACCAGACTGGAGCCATCTGAGGGCCGAAAAGAGCAGCCGATTCGGTCCATAGACGTGGGGGAGAGGTAATGCAGCCAAATTCACTGAAATAAGCGGCCACATTATATCCAGCGTAATCTCCCGTCGTACCAGCGTAAGATTGCTGGAAGGTAGAGTCACCGCACCATTCACTATAAAGCTGTT
>JASFCW010000153.1:0-17208 GCA_036936985.1 Crucibulum cyathiforme
GAGGTGGAGAACTAAGTAACAGAGGTGGAGAACTAAGTAACAGAGGTGGAGAACTAAGTAATGGTGGCTGAGAACTAAGTAATGGTGGCTGAGAACTAGGTAACTGGAAATAGATAAACCAAGGATATAATAGAATAAAACCAGAATGAGGTGGGACTGGAAGTCTATGAGTGACGAGTGGTGAGGTGAGCCAAAAGGGTGGAGTTGTATGTGAGTGGTGTGGAGTTTGTGATAGCATGTGGAGTTTGTGTGAAGAGGCATGGATATAACATGATGTCTGAGGCACATAGCTTGTGTTTGTAAAAAAACTCAATGAACAGCATGTTTATCCAGGTGGCTCATGATTTCTTGCCCCAATGCATGGTAGCTCACCTATGAGGACACCAATCTTGAAGAGGCATTGAATTAATTCAGCATTATTAAGAGCCAGAGATGCACACCCTGGACTTGAATTGGTTAGGCAGATTCTTGATGGTTCCCCAGTCACTATGTTGAGTGGATCATCTCTGGGTCAGGATGTGTTTCTCACCCCCCCTCAGAGTAAGTAGCTACTAGCCAACAATGGAGAGTGTATTTGGCACATTTCATTACTCCAAATAATGTGGTCAACTGCATCTGGCCCAAAATTGAGTGGCCTGCCTTGACTCTGAATGTATTAGTATGATGTGCAAATATTGATGTAAGGGAGGTTTATGCAGAAAGCCAATAGCTTCTGGTTCCTTTTTCCTATTTTAGCATGATAGCATGATTAGTAGTTACCTTAACATCCAATCAATTTAAATTCTCTAGTATTGTATCCAAATTTCTTCTCAAGACCTCTGCTCTCAGAATTGAGAATACTTAGTACAGAGAGTTCCAGCCAAGCAGATCAAAAATCATTTCCTTGCTTCCTTTCTTCCTTTTGATACCTACAACAGTGCTTTTCACATATAGTCAGATAAAAATAGTATTAGCCATACATACTCTCAGATAGTATTATTTGAAGTGCTACTGAATAAGACCATGGACAATAGAAAAATAAAAATTAGGCTCATACTGCCATGCTTGCAATGGCACACAACTCCAAGTTTATACAGAAACTAAGACTAACAAGTCACCCATTGAGAGAAACTTCAAATAAATTGAGCATCCACTCTCACTGACTGTCAGGCACATCAACACAATCTATACCAGAGAGTGCCAAGGTTGATACACAAACTACAAACTTAGAAGGGAAGAGGGGAGTGGAGGTATGAGACCAATAGTATTGGCAGTAAGAAACAACCAGCTAAAGACTACAGAATAACAATGTACTACTACTACTATATATACTAAAAATACTAATCAATCTTCAAAATAAGTTGTTCCATGATTCAGCCCATTGTTCCGAACTTGAATAAGTGTTCTGAATCGTTTTGAAGCTTCCTGATGCATTCCAAAACATCCCAGATGATCCTCAGCTGAAAATAGACATACAGAGCTTTATTTAGATGTATCAGGACCAGATTTCCGAGTACAGAGCCAAGTGAGGCTTGTCACTGGAAGTCTGTGAGTGATGAGTGGTGAAGTGAGTCAAAAGTGCAGAGTTGTATGTGAGTGGTGTGGAGTTCATGATAATGTGCAGAGTTGGGTGTGATGAGGCATGGATATAACAGAGTGTGACATTCAAATGTGGCAATGATAAGATCAGATTAAGATAAGATGACATGAAAAACTCAGCACTTTTTACATAAGTGCAAGTGCACATGTTTTACAACAGCTTCTCCTACCACCACATCCATTATGCAGCTATTTGTTGGCTATTTGGAAACCTAGAAATGTTTACAAAAGAACCTATAAAATTTTAGCAGTCAATATGAAAGCTTGTCAAGGTTAAAGAGGTGATACATCCCCAGAAATTGTGTTTGAAAAGATGATACAAATTATTTATGTTTGGCCATGTTTTTTTATGACCACCCATGTAGCACATCACATGACTTATCTCTTAAGTCTGGAGGAGAAAGAGAATGAAGCAGGAAATATGTTTTCTAGGCTGTATAAAGCAATGAAACTCCACTCCACAATTCCTGTTAAATCACTGGCTGAGGACTGTGGTTGATTCTTGTTATTTCAACTTTTTTTTTTTTTTCAGGATTTTCCCAGGCTTGGCCCTTTGCTAACCAAATTACATAAGGTGCTGGTTGCATTCTGATCCGTGAATGTCACAAATGTTCATAAATGCATGAGATGTGCTTACAAATATAGACTACCATATATGGGTGAGAATGTGGCATGAGAAACCAAACACACCCTTATGCAGTGCAAGTCACAACACAAGTTGAGTCATTTGTGTGATAGAGGATAAGAAAGGAAAGTTTAGCAATGAGGAATGTTGGTGCAAAAATAATCATAATATTGATGCCAGTTTGCCTACAGTTTCTCCCCATATAGTTTGGCTCTAAACTTCTGTATGCATCTAGCAGCAGTCTACCTCTTTTAAGAAAGTTTGATGGCCTTGCACAATGCTGTACAAACCCTATAATAATAAGGATAATAGTGTGCAAATATTGTGTGGCTACAATGTGTTTTCATTGAACAAGGCAGGAGCTTTGTTCATGTGATGACCCTGAGGCAAACATTTGGTTGGAATGCATGTCACATGAGCACTGGGATTTGCTATGCTGTCAAGCTAATTTCAGCTACTTAACATCTTTGCAATCACACATTCAAAATACATTCCAAATACCATTCAGTGAATATACTTGGATTCCACTCCCCATATATCTGCTGAATAAATGATGAATGCATTAAAGAGTTTATTGTGAATAATTTTAATTTTAATTCTTTATATATTCACAGTTTATTTGGTGAATGTACAGTGGCAACAGATCAAAATGCATGTGACCACATCATGCTCACACAAAATATACTGTTTTTTTGTTAACATTCTTGGGATTAATTAATTACAAAAAATGGTGTACTTGTAGCTACTAGTCTATTAATGCTAATATGAAAAGGAGTTTGCAATAAATGAACTTGTATGTACTGAAAGAAACAAAATGTTAATGGTGTAATTTCGGAAGAACTGAAGAAGAAAGATGGGCATGGCATTCAACAAAGAAAAGTCACCTGGGAGTAAAACCTTTCTCCAGCATTAGCACTTGGTCCAAATTCACTTTGGTAAAGAGAATGATTCAATTCTATGATCAATTGAAGAATATAACTTGCATACACATCTGCTATTCCATTTTGACCACTCCTGCTGTAAAGTAGCCATAGCTCCTCCAGATTTTGTGTCTGAGCTTCGAATTTTTGGATTTGGTGATTGAGGAGATCCTAGACTGGTTCAGTAGCATTTAAGTTCAGTGAAAATGGCAGGCAGGACAGAACTTGTATATGACTCTGCTGGAACCTTGCAGTTACAAGCATTGATGTTTGCTGTGGATCATTAAAAATAATGTTGTGGGAGCTAATATCTTGGTTGCTCATGAAACCAAGGATGGGTTCAAAGAGACTGGAAATGGATTGATCAGAATTCATTCATCATTTGTTGCAATAAAACTGTGCCAGTCCCCACCAGAAAAGAATACTTCACATCATCAAGCTACCTTCTCAATTTTACCCTGCCTGCTATCCTCACTGGACCAAAACATTATTGAACCATTATTGGATCACCTCAATCACCAAATCCAAGAGTTTGAAGCTTAGCCACAAAATTTGGAGGAGTTATGGCTACCTTACAACAGGAATTATCACAATGGAATACCAAATGTGTATGCAAGTTATATTTTTCAATTGATCATAGAATTGAATCATTCTCTTTACAAAAGTGAATTTGAACCAAGTGATAATCCTAGAGAAAGGTTTTACTCCCAGATGACTTTTCCTTGTTGAATGCCATGCCCATCTTTCTTCTTCATTTTTTCCGAAATTACACCATTAATGTTTTGTTTCTTTTAGTACATAAAAGTTCATTGATTGCGAAATTATTTTCATATCTGCATTTATTAGACCATTAGCTACAAGTACATTATTTTTTATAATTAATTAATCCCAGGAATGTTAACAAAAAAGCGGTATATTTTGTGTGAGTGCAAAATGTGGTCACATGGATTTTGATCTGCCACCACTGTATGGGTAATTGCCTGCAGTAATGATGGCTGCAGAAACATAGCATAGCCACATTTATGCACTACCTACATGCATCAAGCAAGCCTCAGAAACCTCTGATGCTGAGTAAAGTGCTCATAGCTTGAATTTGCTGCATATACCTCAACATTTATTATTATTACAAGTCTTATGTAATAAGAATCGTTCTTTTAGGGAGCTTTAGTAGAGCCATCTGTCACCATCAAAAGTGAGCAAAAGTTGTACGTCAGCAGCATGCACTGCCACTTTGGCATCTCAAAAATCGCCTTTTATGGAGATAGCACATGATATCTGTCATTGGTAAGCATCAATTCAAGAATATTATTTTCTACAAATGTAATAAATGCCTAGGAGAGCTTCAGTAACATACATTAGCAATATAGTTACATATCCCAATGCTTACTACTTTTAATAGGTGAGTATAGGAGGTAGGAAATGCATTCCATTCTTTGACAATGGAATGCTGGACAAGCAGCCCATTATTCCAACCAATCACAGGTGGCCTTGGCAATTGCCAAATGGCTGAACTTGAGTGCCTTTCCACTCATTGCTAATTCTTTCATCCATCACCTCCATCCCTGCCACAACCACCTGCCACCTCCTCCACCACCACACCATGTGCCCCTCTTCTCCAATAGAGATGTGGGCTGGTGTGCTCTTCCACCATGACATCTGCCAGTGACAATGCCTGGCAAGACAACCCGCAGCAATGATGACAAGGAGGAGGAGAGGGCAAGGAGAAGAGGAACACAAGGAGGGCAAGAAGGAGAGGGTGAGAATGAGAGGGTGAGAAAGAAAGGGTGAGAATGAGAGGGCAAGAAGGAGAGGGCAAGAAGGAGGAAAGGAGGATGAGGAGGGGGCAAGGAGAGAGCAAGGACAAGGAGGAGGAGGAGGAGAAGAGGAGGAGGAGAGGGCAAGAAGGAGAAGAGATCAGAGAGGACAAGGAGGAGAGGGCAAGAACCCCTCCTCCCTCTCCTTCCTCCCTTCTCCTCTATGATGATGCAACTGGACTCATACCAGGGTCCAGTGCAACCACCTCCTTCAACATGGGCATGCCTCTCCCTCCCTCCCTCCCACCCCTCCTTCTTCAACATGAGCATGCCCCAACCGCCCGCCCCTCAACAGGGGCATGCCTTGCCTGCCTGCACCTCCTCCTTCGACATAGGTGCACCTTGCCCACTCACACCTCCTCCTCCCTCCCCCCCTCCTCCTTCGACATTGGCATGCCCTGCCCACTCATGCTTCCTCTTTCGATGTGGGCATGCCCTCCTGTGCACACCTCCTCCTTCTCTCTCCCACCCCTCCTTCGACGTTGGCATGCCCTGCCAGCCTGCACCTCCTCTTTCGATGTGGGTGTGCCTCACCCACCAGTGCCTCTTCTTTTGATGTGGGCGTGCCTCGCCCTTCAGTTCTCCAGTAGTTTGATAACATTAAGTTTAAAAAAAGAGCTACTTATATTAAATAAAAAGACTCGTACTGCTGTGCTTGCAACGGCCCACAACTCCAAGTTATTATTTGTTTACATTCTATGACACTTAAAATTTATCAATTATGTTAAAACAACGAAGGAAAACAGCACAGAATGAAGTTAAGACTACCTGTCTCAAGATTTGACTAGCGTCACTATGTCACATGACATGGACAAAGCTGTTGCATGGATTGGTCACCCCCATTTTTAGACGAAATGATTAGACTAGAGAGAATAATACACTGGAGCTTTGTCATAACTAGTGTCAGTGAGATAGGAGAGCTCTCGTGGAAGGGCGTGAGATACAGAAGTCATATGTGTTTTTCCGGGGGCATTGTGATGTTGCCGTGGTCTCCCATGTAGTCCGAAGGCATATGAGCCTTGAAGGATAGAAATAGAGCGATGTATTACTTCTCACGGCTCACCTTGACCCCTGCTTCTATCATTGCATAAAAGTTCGAAGGGCGTGAGATACAAAGTCATATGTGTTTTTCCGGCAGCATTGTGATGTTGCCGCAGTCTCCCATGTAGTCCGAAGGCATATAGGTCTAAGGATAGAAATAGAGCGATGTATTACTTCTTGTGGCTCTCCTTGACCCCCGCTTCTATCATTGCATAAAAGTTCTATGCACTGCCGAAGTTGATTCACTGAAGGACTTCAAACCAATGATGGCTCCAAGTACATGCGGATATTTTGGGTGCTTCTGGATTGGTAAATATCGTGGATTGATTATTATTGTTTTCCAGAGATGATGTTGCTCGAAAGTTTGAAAAAGTGTAAGATGACTGATTTAGTCCTGACTCAGGAAAGGTTCAAATGATGGTGGAGTTAACGCCGTGTGATCATGGAAGGATTTCAAATTAAACAAGTACCACAGATACATATTTCTCAAAACCGCAACGATTCAACCCCGGTTAGGCAAATTAGGATGTCTTCTTATGTATTCATCATGATCTTTTCATCGGCGTTTCAGTAGCATACTTGACTTGTGACCTCGATTTTTGGAGCACTCCTCCGGAAACCAAGAAGTTAAGAAGGCTGTGCATATGTGCAGTATGAATAGGT
This sequence comes from Crucibulum cyathiforme, assembly GCA_036936985.1. NCBI lineage: Eukaryota > Fungi > Basidiomycota > Agaricomycetes > Agaricales > Nidulariaceae > Crucibulum > Crucibulum cyathiforme. Next base: position 6,642 of record JASFCW010000153.1, read on the forward strand.
ACCACGGAAGGGCAATGCTAGCGGGCAGTGAGAAGTCGGATTGGGGATATAAGAAAGGAGGTGCTCTTTGACCAGGTAATATCACGATATCAACTTATTTGATGTCTGCTATACAAAGTCTTGCAAGCCCTGATTCGCTGCGCGAGGCATTCAGTGTTGCTCTCATCACTAGCTTTATTGCTACTGCGTCAGTCATTATCTGATTTCTTTTGTTTTACATGGCTGAACTAAACCCTACCTCAGATTATACGGGGTGATGTGTAACCAGACATATCGATACTACCGAATGTATCCTTCAGATAGATTGGCTTTAAAAGTAACCGTAAGCACCTTCATGTCCCTCGTATATTTTCCCTTCCACAGAGGATGTGAATCTAGGTAGCAGCTGTACTGTACGAAATTTCAATTCTCCCGATATCTTGCAATTTATTGGTGATAAGCAGAGCGCTCGACACAATGCATACCATCTGTTGCATTCACATCTGGTAAAGTGACGTCATTCTCTTGATTACCGTCCTCTGATTTAACCCATATAACTTCATGAGTTATAATTATTTTGTGACAAGTGCTTCCAATCCAAAAGCCCTTGTAAATGCTTCAGGTATATGGTAACTCGCATCCATCTCCATTGAATTCTTTGACGACTGATGATACCTTAGGTCCAGTAAGGTGTGCCACAACAAAATATCTGTTCAAAAGCAATATGTTGATTGATCAAAGAGTTATATATATAGCTGGCGGTCGCTGTCGGAGTGAGTTTATAGTCTAATATCTATACGTACATTTCAAGCTAATGGCATACTATACCACGATGTCAGGCAGCGACCACAGCCATAACAAATATGTATGGTGGACTCACTGCATTGTTAATTATGCCTACTGATTGTAAATGTCCTGAAGGTTCTACTGTCGCCGCATCTACATAGGTTTGGATAATATTTCTCTCATTATCCATCATATAACTTACTAATCGTCCAATAGTTACGGGTTATAAGAAGATGTTCACGGTTTTTATCGTATGTAAATACTTTGCAGTCTTCTGAATCCCGTTTTTACGAAGTAGTGACAGGTAATATTGACGTTGGGACAACTGGGTAAAGTACTTCAACTGGCTAATGTCGACCTCAGACTTACATTCCACAATATCTTACAGGGATTGCATTAGGTGTGTGACACTATTCAAATTTCATTCGCGAAGATGGAAATGAACGACTATCATTCAGCTACAACCGCAGAGACGTGAGTGAATTCTAGTTAATATTGGTCCCACCTTTTCTTATGTCTTCAGATTTATGTCATGGTTGACTTTCACAAACATCCTAACCTCGTCGGTATGTTTAAAAGAAAGTTGTATTAACATCCTCTTAAACTTGTTTACTTGAACAGCAATGGATTATAGCTGTTGGATTCATCATTTGTTATCACAGATGCAACACTGGCTTTCTCTCTTATCTTTTCGCTTCATCGCAGTCGAACCGGATATGGCAGGTACAGGAGCTCTAACAACTTCCTCTTTTTACTGGAGAAGTTGACATGTTTTATTAACAGGACGGATAGGCTGATCGACAGAATCCTTATATATGCAGTCGGCACTGGCTTAATGACGAGGCGAGTTTAATTGCAAATTATTTTGACATTCAATTTGATGATAACAAAATGATGTAGCCTTGTGGCAATCGCAGCCTTAATCTGTGCAAGTTGGCTCTGCTGTCGACCTCAGAATGAATACTAATTATGTAGTCCATGCTCAGATTCTTGCACAGCCTGACAAATTGAACTTCCTCTTCATTTATTTCGTCCTTTCCAAGTGTCAGTTCCAAGATGACACTCCGTGCACTATGTTACTAACTGAGCTCTTTTGCAGTATATCCAAATTCTCTCTTGGTGTTGTGAGTCATATAGCTATTCCGATTGTCCATTGGCTAACCAATCACAGTCTGAATTCACGCACATCTGATGTTGATTACTCCATCTCTGATTTTAATTGTTATGAAATCAGATTTGAGTCACCTTCAGATTCTGTAGAGAACGGAAATCTGGGCTCCCCCGGAGAAGAACTGCAGGTATTGACATTTTAGAGCATTGATCAATAAATATTCGCTAATTGTGCATATAACATTTCAGAACCATACTACGTCTGGTGTGGACAAAAAAAAGATTGTTGATGGTTCAGACATGGCTTGTGCACAAGACCCGACCCAAGCTGATTCAATAGCTAAATCTACCAGCACTTTCACAGCATAATATCCAGAAGATGGAAGAAATCTAGATGCCTGATTAAAAGACATCTTTTCACGTGGTCCACAGTCGAGGCTGACTCCTTAGCCAACCTAAGTCTCTCTTACATGTATGTCTTGTAAGATGGGTGTTTTGTAGCATTTTATAACAGTAACGATGGAACGAACTACCAAGGGGTTTAGATGATAAGTACACATGAGTCAGATTTCACATTCATTTTCTGCAATCCAAGTTAAAACAGAGTTGAATGAGAAATAGATAGAAGGACCTGAGCCTTTTCCACCAAATTTGTCTCACTGATTAACATGTCAAAATCCATTCACAATATTTGCAATCATTCCGTCAAGTGTCAACAACCTTTCAGCAGAAAAGCGTCGTCCTCGAATGAATACATTTTTAATCACTGCCCTTCTTTCCTTCCTCAATCGACCACATGCTCGTGCCGTTTTGCGCTCATCCTTTGACATTTTCTTGTCAAGAAAGCCTAGCTGGTGAGGTTTGTATTGAGCCATTCTTCGAATAAAGTCTGCGCGAAGATTTTCATTCCTTTCAGCAGCAATCTTCTTCAGCGTCTTGCGAGACACATGACAATGTTCCAGCTCACGCTCACGCTGTATTGTGGTAAAGTGCACAGAAATGAAACAGTTGGTTTGAAGAAGGAACTGCAGTTTGTCAAGAAACCAGTCATGCTGATGTTGGAGGAGTCATTTCACATAATCCATATCTGTAAATATTGGAGGAGAGACTCGTGTGCACACATCACGTCAGTCATGCGTTATGACTGTTACAGCTTCACGTCCTATTTAGGCCAATTGGGTGGCTTGCGTGAGTACAGTTGGTAACCGTTGTTTACCAATCTTTGATATCCTTCGTTTACTTCCGTAGTATGAAAAACCCTTAGTCGTTTCCTTAACGGACTGAGGTGTGTTTATTTTTCCTTATACCTATATTTACCTCGTTATTAAACTGCTTCCTCTCTTAGACACTTATTCAAGTCTCTAATAGGTAGTTTAATATTCAGTTGTTTCCTTTACCGACTGAAATACTTATTCGAGTCTCTAATAATAAAGGTATGTGGAAGTCCCCTAATTCCATGGGTGTGCTTGATAGTCATGTTCTAGTAGATCTAGGCGAGCAGTCACGTGACTGCGTAGCGTACATACCGCGTTCGTGTCATGTCGTAGACTACACCATCCATACCGCTACCACCCTGAGCCGTGCGACCAGCTCCGGGAAAGCCCCCCTGCTCCACCGCATCTTGTCAACTTCGATTAGAAAATAAACTGCGGGTTAATGAATTCTCACCCTGTTATTCATTGTCTTCCAATCGTCAGTTGTACGTCGTGTTCAGTATTTATTCCCAATATTCGCCGCGATTGCCGGAAATAAGAAAATATTTGATAAGACAGCTGTTGCATGGCAAACTCAAGCTCCAACCACGTATCGTCAGAAAAGTTAGATCTTCAGTCCAGCATCTCGTCAACGTTCTTAAATTGGAATGTGTTATATTTTCCCTCATTTGTACCTAGCTCCTACTCGACGCCGGAGCCTTCTCGAGCACCAGGTACCTGGTGGCCGGCTGAACACAAGGAAACGTTGGTAACCAGTTTGACCCCAGTATCCCCTCGGATTTCTCTTCTCGTAGCGTCTAGAACCATTTTTGATCCTCTTGCAACATCCTACATTTATAGTAAATGAAATGCTTCCTTCTGCCATATGAACCGACGTATTGCCTTTCTCACCCTCCGAATCCAACAGTTCTATCATGCTGGCATCTCTCTTCCTCCAGCCTGCTCTATAGGTCACTTCATTTCCCTTGCAGGAAAGCATATCTCACGCCATCTACAGTCATGCAAAATCTATATTAAACAAGAAGAATGCATGAAGCTGGCAGTTCATCAGGAATTGACGAGTAGGTTCTCTTGATTTGAGCCTACAGGCTGTTAGAGCTCTGATGTGCGACTCATCGATATTTTTAGCGCGACTTTGACGCGGTCCACTGGATAAGTGAAATGTGAATCGTTACGAAAGAGCTCTTCTCAAAACAGGCGCTGGTAGGTCGGGTAGATTGTTGTATGGATGGACTCTATCAATGACTTCACTCTCTGAACGGTTTGAAGAAATCTCCGAGATCAATATCTAGACTCAAGCTTATTTTATCTTTCAGAATCATTCACCCTATCATTTGAGATTTAGCGCCGGTAGTCATTCCCCAAATGAGCGCTAGGGAACTAAGCATTGCATTTCAGCGGCTAATGGTCGCACAATTACAGGATGTATACACTACCCGCTCCGTTGGCTATGGAGCTCAGGCCGTTAAAAATACAATTTTCGATGTCGATCAGTTGATCTATGGCTCATCGTCACTGCCATTGAACAGATATTCACCTCCAAGGAATAAAATACCACACTACCATCACCAAAGATTTGAATCATTGATTAACGCCAACATGCTTTCTTCCATTTTGCCAGCCAAGAAACGCTACTTAATGCTGCGTCAGTGTCGAACATCCCTAGCAAATCATGTCAAATATCCAAGGCCTTCCTCTCGCCGTCGCGAGTCTTAATCTCGCTGGAAGTCTTTCATCCTTTCTTGGATCGGGATTTATTATTGCATGTTATCTGATCTTGCCCATGAAGCGGCATTTCAGACATGTGCTGATTCTTAACTTGGCAACCGCAGGTGATTTTCGTATACCGCAGTGCTCCGTCTATATCCAATCTCACACAATATATACATATAGACTGTTTGAATGCACTTAATAATTCCCTCTCCGGATTTTTCATTCTCGCTCGGCGACGAGGATTGAATGCAGGATCTGCTTGTATCGCTAATGGATTCCTAGGTCAAATTACCGTACAGGTAGAGACCATGCTACTTTTTTCTATCATGGCACTGATTGAATTCATGGTTATTAAGGCTACAGATTGTGCTATACTTGCGATCGCCATCATCACTGTTTGGACAATTGCAAGAAACAGAACACTCAGCCCTTTGAATGCAACATGGACATGGGCGACAATCATTCTTGTCACTTGTGCGATATGGACTTTGCCAATAATCACCTGTACGTTCCATTTAAATTAGTGTAAGAGTTCTCAGATAGTAATTTGTAATTTTAGCCTTCATTGCTTTGGGACTGGATCTATATGGACCGGCTTCTGGTAGCTGGTATGTCCCAGCCTTATCTAATATTGTAGCTCTTTTACGAGTTAACCATTAGGTGCTGGCTTGCGGAGAAGCCTATTTACATCAGATATGTTTTAACGCATGGATGGCGTTTTCTTTTCATTTTTATTGAGGTAGATAAGTATTCAGAGCATTCTAATTTAATCTTACTAATGACGCCAACATTTCAGGTTGGACTATATGCATACCTTGTAAGTGTAAACCCTGATTAATACTGAATATTCCTCATGGAGCGTTATCGACAGCACATTTATCTGCGAGGACACTACCGTACGCTTGCTAGAGTCATGGAGTCCCAGAACTCTACACATGAATTAGCCAATCTCTCTGGGTCCAAGACCATTTTAAACATCAAGCCATTACATTCACCATCGACTAGTATGCTAGCATCGTCAAAAAAGGATATGATGGATCCTTCAATTCATGCTGGTAATACGCTTCCCATACAATTCGAGGATAAAAAAATAAAGACCAAATGGAGCCACATCCTATCCCATCGCCAGCGCATGGAGATATCGACGAATGAGCGAGCCGAGAAGCACCACCCAAGGCATAAATCCATTGAAAGAATTTTATTGCTGAATGCCTATCCATTGGCATATATCGTTTTGTGGATTCCCGGGATAGTCAATCGTCTGATTGAAGCGTCAGGTCACACATCCATTGTTATGCAGATCTTACAGGCGTCGACACAGTTCGTAGGCCTGGCTAATGCTCTAACATATGGCTGGAACGAGAATATTGCAGGTCAACTGAAGCGAAAGTATTTTTCGACTACACAAGACCAGATTACATTATAATTAAATTCCCTTTGGAAGCAATTCAGACATTTTAATAATTACTCTCTTATTATGATAAAACTGTAGTGATGACGCAGATTTGAAGGTTTGCTGCAGTACGAGAATTACGACCTATGAATTGGAGTCGGGATCTTTCGAGAGAAGCTGTATACGCCCGTGTGATGTATCCCTATCGCTGTATGAGAGAATATGGCTTGGACTCTGTCGACTTTATTTGCTACCCGTCTTCCGATATTTGTCCCTAAGATCCTTCGCAGAGGCCCGTGCATAGACTTTAATCAGGCGCGTTGCATGGAGACGACGCGACTGTGTCACGTGCTATCGCTTTATCCACATTTCGGATTCCGACAAGCCACCCTTAATCTGGTCGTGCGCTTTCTCTTCCAACAACCACGATGCAGCTTCTATGGCCGCGATGCAATCTTCTACAACCACATTCTTCTATCGATCCACTGGTCTGATTCTGTCTTTGCCAGCCAAAACGCTCTTGCAGGCAATTTACTACCCTGCTTCGATTACATTGTCTACCAGTGGCATGCAACCCCGCTGAGTTCTCGTTCGGAGGTATTTATCGGCGAGAGGAAGACGGGTTCAGAACATCGCACCACCACCCTCGAAGCTCTCGTCTGAAATTCCTCTTGACCTTATAAATTGATATCTCCTTGAACATAACGCTCTACTTCACCTCTTGACGATGAAACGCGGATTTTTGAAGAGCGCGAAAGCGCAGAAGACATTGTACCCTGCAGAACACGAAGAACAAGTGGCTGATTGTACGTTCTTAGACTTCGATCGTATAAATCATAACTCACTCTCATCATTCAGTATTCAAACAGTTGGAAGGCACCAAACTATCTTATGGGAAGGTCATGGAAGCAGGTTGGCCTCTATTTCTAGTTTATCTCCGCAATACAGTTCTCATCATATGACAGGTCGCCCCGAGGGATACCAAACGAAGGGAGTAGATATGAAGGAGACTGCTGCCGAATGCGTCGACCACCCAGAGGGAACAAAACTCTTCACCACCATCCCCATCCAATATACCAATTCCACCTACGAAGACCAGCCCTTAGGATGGTCCGAATGCTTCATCTCCGCCGATATCAAGCGCATGATCTACGAAACCCCCGGCTTTGGACGCAGCCCTCCTACACCTAATCGCCTCAACTACCGCATCGAGCCCACACCCAACATGGGCCTCGGCATGTTCGCTCCGCACCCGCTCAAAATGGGCGACCTGATCCTCACTGAAAAGGCCCCTGCTCGTCGTACCACGCTCGTTGAACATGGCAATAGGCATTCCGCATTGGTTTACTCCCGAACAGTATCGCCAAGCGTTGATGTTTGAATGGGAGAAGTACCTCGAGACGGCTGTTAACCGAATGTTCCCGGAAAATCGCAAGGCGTACTATGCGTTGGCGAATAATCACTCTGAAGATGGAAGTGGGAGGATTCTGGGGATCTTAAGGACGAATGGGTACAGTGTTGGAGGTGATTTCTACGACAAGAAGCTGGGAAAGCATGATGGTGCTTATAGTGCTACGTGCGATAAGATGTCGCGTCTGAACCATAGGTCAGTTCGATAGCTTCTTGATCCTCTCACCCTGTGCTTACACATCCCCTAGCTGTCGACCCAACGTCTCGCACAGCTTCGACATCGCCTCCTTCTCCTTTCAACTGCGCGCCGTACGCGATATCCAAGCCGGGGAACAACTCTTCTACTCCTACTGCAAATGCGATCAACCCGCCGCCGCTCGCCAGAAAGCCCTTGAGCCCTATGGCGTACGATGCACATGTGAATCATGCTTGAGCGATACCACAGAATCTGACGACCTTCGCACGCACATCATGCTGCGTTTCATGGCGGTCAAGGTGGCGTATGAACTCTGGGTTCAACGACCTCCTCAGCAGCGCGACGATAGCGTCCTCAAGTCTGCGCTGGCGCTGCTATCAGCCTTTGAGACAGATGGTCTGCATTCGAATATGTACTATCCCTTGCTGCTGGACACGATCCGGGATGTGTACAGTTATTTAGGGAATAAGGACAGTGCGACGAAGTACGCTAGACTTCTAAGGGCTTGCTCAATCGCGTGTAATGAGAGCATGATGCGCTGAAGTTGTTTGTCTAGATGACTTGGAATTAGTTGACGTATCTGATGCTCACTCCTATCGCTTATCCTTGTGTATTTTCTTTACAGTTGGAATATGCATCATTTCGTGATTGGAAGAGGAATACTTTTGTTGATTAGATTCGGGTAGATTAGTTAAACATTTAATCTCCGCGTCTCTGACCCTTCATCTCAATTCACTTCTTGTCCCGAACTGTCATCATCGTACATATTTCGACAGCGCTAATCCCACACGCCTCGCTTCAATTATTTACAACCATTCAGCTAAATCCGCTTCAGAGTATGCGCACATACATTAGTGGAATTCATTGCCTCGTCTATTGCTGTTAGCTTACACATAGTACTGTACTGTCCAACGTCATTCATTGATGGAGAAAGGTCGGCCTCTCTCTCCTTCCTTCTATTATTGAATCCCGACATATAAGCCCTGTAGCCATTTCTAGGCAACATTCCACCACGATCCTACTGTATCCTCGGAGTAACACTACACTCAAGAAGTCTTGTAGTGATTCGTCTGTGTTTGCGTAGTAGGCCATAGCGGCCTATTTCATCAAGTTGGTCTTTCTCAGCGAAGTGGGTTCATATCATCCTTCAAAGGACGGGAAGTAAAGTAAGCTGCACCGTATGGGTTCACCCTCCACTCGAGCTATCGGCTTTCAATTCCTCGGAATCCACGTTTTACGGAGGTCTATGTCCCTTCTCCGTATTTTTAGACTTCCGCATGGCTACGAAGTATTGGACGACCCTCAAGTGATCAACGCTGTCATCGTATCAACTCTCTATCACATTTTGCTGTCGCATGAACAAATATCCCTGCTTCATCCTTATCCTCCGCTGGCGTTTTAAGCCTTCTGAAATCCGCTCAGCCCTTCGTCAGACGTGATCAGGTATGTTGCCTGCTGGCATCCAGGATCTTCTGACGCACTCTCATGATGTTTCTCCGCGTGTTAGATGATGTTCCAAGATTTATACGAGCATGATACGCGTGATTCAGGTTTCGAACGGGTCGAAAGATATTCGAGACTGACAAACCGTCCACTCTGGCTGATTCGATATAAAGATGCACCTTTCCCGTATCCCTCCGGATTAGTTTTCATTCGATTTCGATTTTCAGGATGCGTTTCAATCTCGCCCCGATGATTTTCCTGAGCTTGGCTCTACTTACTGCGGCTCATCCAAGCCCGTACACCCTGCACGAAGCACGCTCACGTACACCCGCCGGATGGACACACCATAGTCGGCATGAATCATCCGCTACGCTGCCCCTCCGATTTGGGCTGAAGCAATCCAACATGGACAGGCTCGAGGGGTTCCTTTATGATGTGTCGCATCCTGAATCGCCCAACTACGGAAACCATTGGACACCTGCTCAGATCCAGGAAAAGTTTGCTCCCAGTAGCGAGTCTATTGATGCTGTTCGTGTATGGCTTGCAGAAGCAGGAATACCCCTTGACTCTGTTCGTTTATCTCCTTCCAAAGCCTGGATCGAAGCCAAGGTTACTGTGGAGGATGCGGAACGCCTGTTGAAAACCGAGTATCACGTCTATCAACATGAAAGCGGCAAAAAGCATATCGGTGCGTATAAATTTTGGTTTTCATTCTTAAACTTACTTACTAGAGTTTCTTATGTATATGCAGCATGCGATTCATATCATCTACCATCACACATCTCGGCCCATGTTGATATCGTTACTCCTTCGATCCACTTCGACACAATCATTGGGAAGCGTGACACTCAGAAAGTCAACCAGCCTGCCTTCGCCATCTCTCCTAAGAAAACGCACGGCGCAATATCGATGGCGAAACTATCAAGTAATGCGGCATTAGATAGCTGTAGCACTCAAATAACTCCTGCATGCATTCGAGCCCTGTATGGAATCAACTACACTCCGAAGTCTCCAACGAAGAATACGTTCGGCATTGGTATGACTTTGCTCCACATTTCGCATTATTTACATTTTCATTGATTCGTTATATATAGTTGAATATACACCATCAGCATATCTTCAGGCAGATCTGGATATGTTTGCCTCATACTTCTCGAATAGCTCGGTGGGAAAGTCACCGAACATGGTCTCCATCGACGGAGGTACGTGGCTTCTATCATTGAAATCAGATTGTAACTCACTATCGTGTAGGTGTTATACAGACTGACAACGTTGGCTTTGAATACCAAGGAGAGTCCGATCTAGACCTTCAATATGCGATGA
>JASFCW010000154.1:0-17187 GCA_036936985.1 Crucibulum cyathiforme
AACTGTGGCCGTTCTGAAGCATCCACGTGCGGGTTGGCAGACGATGGCGATGGGTTGGGCGTTAGCTTGAGCTGTTTTACGTCCTATAGGAGGGCATTCGTAACATAGTCTGGAATAACATTCTAACTAAACGCACCTTCAATGATCGTATATGCCCACATATCTTCTCCCCGTCTCCATATACCGACTTGTCCAATAAGAACTCTATTATTGAGTCCTTATTGTAAAGTTTCCCGAGAGCGCATGAGACGATAGGCTCTTGAAGTTTACGCTACGGTTCAAATATTAGCATAAATCCGCGATTAGACGCATATAACATACCTTGGATAGTGCGCAGAAGAACCAGCGAGCGCGAGTCTGGTTCGCTTTATCAGCTTGTTCAGCCTATAAGACGATTGCATCAGCGACTGTTTCCGTTCTTTTTCAACAAATCATACCTTTGGCTTATTTCGAACCAAATCACGTCGGTCTGGGATACTTCCACCGTCATTACCCATGGTATAATAAGTTGATAATATAGAGAACGAGGAGAAGGTGGTGGTCGAAGCGGAAGCAGGCGTGGGACAGTTGACCGCCACAGCCACGCTTATGGGCCTGGCCCAGCCTTTTTCCGTTCTTCCATTTCCGAAACAAAACCCTCGAGCGAGCCCGGTCACAGTGCTCGACTCCGAACTGGCGTCTTCTTGAACTGCCGCGCAGCGAGATGCTGCAGGAATTGTCGCATATGGACCGTATAACTCAACTCCAAGATGAAATACAACAAGTGAGCAGATATCTTATGGTTGTATGCGCCACAGTCGCTGAACAATACGCTGCAGCTCCTTACGATCATGTCCAGCAGTATCGCGTATCTCACATCGCGATCTAACTTTCTTCAAGTCAGCGCAGAGGTGCCCGTAACAAAACAGAGAAATGCAGAGAAATATGACACTCCAGAGGTGTTCGAAGGTGCGTATATGCGCTCGTTTCATGAGTACTGAAGTATTGACACCGTATGTTCATACAGCAAACAAGAAGGAACTTGCAACAGACCTCGTCGTAAAGGCCAAGCAGATAGAATATCTCATTAACTCATTACCCGAACCGGAAGCAGAGGAAGTGCAGGTGTGTTCAATTCAAACATACCGTTACGACGTTTCCTCAAACAAGAGAATGTCATTAGGCACAACGCCTTCAAACACTGGAAGAAGAGATGACTACTGCGAACGAGGAGTACATCCAGGCCGTGAACCGTGCCAGTATGTGGACCGTACGCATTGTGAAATATGCAGTATACTGAGATTTTTCGCAGAGGATCTTCACGGACAAATCACAGAAGTACTGCGATTGATGCTGAACGAGACGGATGCCGACCTTGTCCAAGATACCCCAGGCTGATACGCTCACGATCATCCTGCCTCCGACTCTCGTTTGATGATATCCATCCCAGCAGATATTACGGACGCAAGAGTGTTCCTCTACTCGAAGTTCTGCGTTGCCAACGTCTTAAATTCGAATTTGTCTAGCGCAGCAACATAAGGAGTATTTTCATATATTTCAAGCAGCATGCTAGAAGGATCTTCATGGTGGCGCGAACGACGTGCGCTCGCTCCAGTATCACTGCTTTGGGTTCTCTTTCCTACGAATGCCGATATCGATATATATTCATCCTTATCCCCCAAACCCAGTAGCTTTGGACATGTTATATGTATCCTGTCTGAATGCGATGCCTTTGCTCTATGTAGCTCTTCTTGGTTCGAATGCAAGAGCCTATGTTTTATGTGAACTATAACACGGCATCGTACTGATTATTTATTGCTAACCAGCTATTTCCAGATCAGATCCTCTATCTTCGTGACATCCTGTCGGAGCATCCTTATTTTTAGATCACCAAGCTCCCCACACCCGCGTGCATCTTTTGTATGGTGCCTGGGACTGGGAATCCCTATCTACATCGAGCAAAGGGCTCTTCGACGCAAAAGTAGCATCAAGACACCTTATAATGTGATAGGTAAGCGAAATTATCCTCATCCCCGCCCATTGCAAGAACATCATGCTAACACTTCGTTTCTTGCAGGGCTTACTGCTCCCAGCCGCTTTCGTCCTCGCTCAAACACAAATCCCACTGAACAACCACACAGCGCATACTAGGTTGACTGATCGATATGACGCGGGCCATTTCACGCCTTTCGGATCGTTATCTACGCTCTCCGAAAAGAAGTTCACAACTCTAGGACACCCACTGTTCCCTAATTATAATGTGAGGGTCAAGAAGACGCAGTTTTGCGATGAGACTGTAAAGTTAGTGAAGTCCCTTCCTGTGAGAGGGGTATGAATTGACGACTTCTCTTATAGCGGATACACAGGATATATTGACATTGAGGCTCGTCATTTGTTCTTCTACTTCTTTGAGAGTAGGAGTAAGCCTGATGAGGACGATGTGATCTTCTGGACTAACGGAGGTGGGTAATTGGTCTTTCTACTGTGTCAGATTCATGTTAAGCTAAATGCGATCTAGGTCCCGGATGTTCGTCTTCGTTGGGACTGTTCATGGAACTTGGTCTGTTTTCAAACCACTGCGACAATTGAAGTTGTAACGAACCTATATCGTCTCAGGTCCCTGTAGAGTCCTGAACTCCAGCGGCCCTGTTTTCCATCCTGAATCATGGAACACCAACGCCAACATCTTTTTCATTGACCAACCTGTTGGTGTCGGCTTCTCGTATGCCGAATATGGGGAATACGTGGTAAGCGCGATATTATGACTTATGATGAAGTGCAAGTAACTGATGTACCACTGTATAGAGCACCACAGAAGAAGCAGCTAAAGATGTCGCCGCTTTCGTCTTAATATTCTTCGAGAATTTTAGCTAGTTTAAGGGGAGACCGTTCCATATGTCTGGTGAATCCTATGGAGTAAATTCGAAAGTTGCTTGTTCACAGTGGAACTGTTCTAATTCTTAAGCAGGGCCGCTATCTCCCTCTATTTGCTTCTGCAGTTTACGACCAAAACACGAAACTTGTTGAAGCTGGAGCGACCCCGATTAACCTTCAGTCTCTCATGATCGGTATGGAATTTCCTGACGTGAACGCCACAACAGGAACTGATTCTTCCCTCAGGCAACGGCATGACGGACAGCTTCAAGATGATTCTTTCGTACTACGACATGCAGTGCACTCCTGCTTCCGTTGCTCCGATTGTGGACATTGGAACTTGCGTAGGTATGAAGGCCATTGTAGGTTATTCTCGTCGATATAGCATAATATATACGCTTATATTCATGCTTTCCACGTCATTGTATGTGTAGTTGCCGCGTTGCGAGAAGTGGATGCAGGCGGCTTGTGTGGATCAGTTTGATGCTATGAATTGCGGCGCTGCTACTGCAGTTTGTAGAAGCACATACAACGTACCATATGCTGCTACTGGTGAGCATTCCCTGTGACATCTTACGTTCGTACTTCACCTCGGTTCTTCAGGACGTAATCCATACGATATCAGTAAACCATGCGAAGGCAACATTATGGAGACACTCTGTTACCCTGAAACCAAGTAAGCTTCTCCTACTAGCATATATCTCTTCGGTGAATCTAAGATACTTGTTTTTAGGTATATCCGAGACTACCTATCTGATCCGTCAGTCCGTTCCGTCCTTGGAGTCGATTCAGTTGTGACCGGCAATTTCACCTCGTGCAATCATGATGTGAATGCAGCATTCGGGAGCACGCAGGATATCCTCCACCCTACCGCAGATTATGTGGCTGCACTTCTTGAACGCGGGGTACGCGTCCTGATTTATGTTGGCTCCTACGACTGGATTTGTAACCACGTTGGAAATGAACGATGGACCCTGGCATTGGAGTGGAGTGGGCAGAGTGAATTTGTGAACCAGGAGTTGAGGGATTGGAAGGTCGATGGAAAAAGAGCTGGCTCCACGAGAAGCGCACATGGCTTTACTTTTGCCACTGTTGAAGGCGCTGGTCATATGGTGCATTTCCAACCAAAAACTTCCGTGTGTGCGGTATTAACTGTGTCTTTCCTGCAGGTGCCTTACAATAAGCCGAAAGAATCTTTGAAACTCATTCAACGTTGGCTAGCTGGAAAGGATTTGTAATATGTCACGAAATACTCACTGTTTGCAATCAATGACTCTCACAACTCTGCACGAGTTAAAAGCTTTAACCGCTGCTCTATATTTCTATCAAGATAGTCCGGCTTCTTGACCTGTTCCTGAGTGCTCTCGTCTTGTTTCTTGCTCACCCAGCTTCTGATTTGAGCGTGAAGGATGAGTTCACAAATCAAGAACTAAAGGATTGGCAAAACAAGGAGTGTAAACGGCTTTCATTCCACTACTATTGATGGAGCAGGACATATGGTACGTCGCATTACCCAATACATATCTAGAAGATTCAACCTTACGCCAAGAACATACAGGTGTCATTGAAAAGCTGTCGTGTCGTGGCAGCAGCGTCTTCGTTGCCAGTAGTAAGAATCGCATACAAGGCTGTAGATAAGAGTAGAAATATGTACCTTCGTTGCCAGTACTAAGAATGGGCAACGAAGGTAGGGAGGGATAATCTTATATAGTGAAAAAAAAAAAAGGTGGAAGAGCGGGAGGTGAAAAATGGTGATCGAGAGAGAGAGCGAATGAGAGGAGGCGGGTGTTCGGCAAGGCGGGTGAGTCGTCATCCGTGTCGGCGTAATCGGCTTGTCTAGCCCGAGCGCGTCATGGTGAGGACCAGGCTTACAGTCATATTGTAAATCGAAAGCAGTTGCTGACTAGGAGAGCTCGGTTAACAGTGGCCGTCCTGGAAGAGACTTGTAGCCTTACAATTCATTGTCACAGTGAGTGCATCCGTTACTAAGTATCATACGACTTTACACCCTGTTGGAACTAGTACCTTGGATGACTACTGTATTATAAATGGTTTTAAACGTAGCGCTAAACCTCTGAAGCAAATGGAGTATTATTTTATGTATTCCTCGAAAATGCTTTGAACAGTATAGATTCTACAGAGAAGAGGATAATATCAAAGCATGGTGGCACAAGACTCACAGCTGTTATGTTCATGTTCAATAAACATTAGATCATAACATGTTCTTGTCAGATTCTGCAACAGGCAATTCACGTGCTCTTGGTTTGATTTTTGTTTTCTCTCTTTCTCTTTGAAATGGTTAGCAGAATTCTAGAGGCACTGATTTTTTGAAGCATGTTAAGTATTATCCATTTATATGAAACACTTCAATTGCTTAGATCAACATTTTAAGCTACATGGGACAACAACCAGGGAGACGATGACCTTCTGCTTTGCAGCTTGCAACATAATCTTCAGCTGTATTGGGAACAGTTAAATCCACAAGCTGAATTTCAGCTGGTTTTAGTTCTCCACTGTTAAGATGGAGTAAAGAACCACACACAACATCTGCTCGTCCTGGTGTGACATTTTCGGCAAAATCTAAACTTGTGCATGATGTGGGTAATTCCAGTGATTTGTCTTGAGATTTGGGGAGAAAACTAGTTCCTGGACCTTCAGAGAGTACTGGCTTTGGATTTTTGCTTGCCTCCTTATTCTTCTTGGGCTGTCTTTCATCTGATGGTCCAGCTATCACTGGTAATGATGCTGTGCTGGCAGGAAGCTGAATAAAACATAGGAATAAGAAAATAATTCTCAAAAGAAGGGGGGAATATACATTAAAGAAGCTATCATCATTCCCTTGTTTTTTTGCATCTACCAATGAAGAATTACTGGTATTAGCAGATGTTGATATCCTTGATCCATCAAAGTTCATTGCTTGGGAAGCATCTTGCTGAAAGATGGCAACAAAATCAGTGACAGAATATACAAGACTAATTAAACATACAGCAAGGAATTGGCTGTCAAGCTCTATCATCATAAATCAATGAATACATTATGTGGAAGACAAATATATATCATACCTATCTCCATAATTATGGATCTTTCTTGTACTATGGTAGCCCTTTCCTGCTGCTGAAATGTGGGTTCAATGACAAAGTTTATGTATAAGGAATGAATTAAAAGTGCTTACAATCTTGAAAGGAATATAAACATTACATTAAAGAGTGGTCTAATAAAACATGTACCTGAAAAAAAATGGCAGTATATCAAGGATCAAAACACTAAAATGAATGTTTACCTTCTGCAAATAATGAAAAATAAATGATGTTCATATTCAATAGAGATTGAACAATAATAGACTTACAGTCTGTAATTAAGTGATATGTAACATTGGTATGATAATAGACCAGAGAGTACACACCCACTAAGTGCAGTAACACAGCTTGAGGATAATTAAAAAGTGAATAGCAAAAGACATACCTCCTAATATAATGGAAAAAAGTTCAGAATCTATGATATATCATATTATACATAGTGATCATACCTGCTAAATTGTGATTGGAAATAAATATATCAGATATATGCACTTTTCTTGAAAAGAATGATGTATACTCACTTTCTATACATATAAGTGAATATATAACTTTAATCATTACATCAAAATGGAAAGAATACTCACAGCCTAGTATTAAAAACAAAGACTTACTACTGACTTGTTTTTAAATTAAGAAAATGGTTACTCACCCACTATCATGGATAAAAATGTTATGTATTCATATATTGACATCAAGGAAAGCCACCTACATTCTGTCATTGGATCAGAGTGTCAGTGATTAATGTATTGAGGTTGCCAAAACCCACTCACTTCCTGTCATTGGATCAGAATGTCAGTGATTAATAAACATTGACAAAACCCACTCACTTTCTGTCATTGGATCAAAATGTCAGTGATTAATGTATTGAGGTTGCCAAAATCCACTCACTTCCTGTCATTGGATCAAAATGTCAGTGATTAATGTATTGAGGTTGCCAAAATCCACTCACTTCCTGTCATTGGATCAAAATGTCAGTGATTAATGTATTGAGGTTGCCAAAATCCACTCACTTCCTGTCATTGGATCAAAATGTCAGTGATTGATGTATTGAGTGTATTCCATATTGAGGCTCAGAAAAGCCACTCACATTCTATCATTGGATCAAAATATCACTTATTCCATCTTGAGGTTCAGAAAAGTCACTCACAAACTGTCATCAGATCAGAATTCACATATTCCATAGTGAAGTTCAGAAAAACCACTCACATTCTGTCATTGGATCAGAATGTTACTTATTCCATACTGAGGTTAGAATAGCTGCTCACCTCCTGTCATTGAACCAGAATGTCACTTTCTTCATATTGAGGTACAGTAAAGCCACTCACTGACTGTCATTGGATCAGAATGACATTTATTCCATATTGAGATTCAGATAATCCACTCACTTGCTGTCATTAGATTATATGTCACTTATTAAGGTATTGAGATTAAGGTTAACCACTCACATTCTATTATTTTCATGCAATGTTCTTCAGTCTTTATTGTAATCACTGTAAACAATTTTTAAATATATCACCTATTATAAAAGTATTAGATGTTGTTCTTTCATACCATATGTAAATTACCTTCAATAAAATATAACAATCTTCAAATGCATCATTGATTATTATTGGTATATCTTTTAGCTTCTGTCATCATATACATAATCTGAGTCACTGGAATAGTCATGTATCCTTACCAGCATTGCATTCAATATTTTCATGTTTGTGGATATAGAAATTCTTTTGAACCAATATATCACTGAATGTGAGACAAAAGCAGCCAATGCTGAAGTCAATGCATCATCATAGAGTAAATTGCAGTCTTGGGCATTTTTAAGGCTTTGATGCAAGTGATGTAACCAGTAATTAGAAGCATAAGAGTCAATGCTCTTGTCTTTTAAACCATTTCTTTTTGTTGAATAATCCACAATTACTTGCACACATTTAATGGCAAGTGTTGCATGGCTTTGCTGCAGATTTATGCACAGTTCCCTAGAGCACTCTTTTGCACACAAGTAGTCCTTGAGTGATGTGTGAAATAG
Source organism: Crucibulum cyathiforme (assembly GCA_036936985.1). NCBI lineage: Eukaryota > Fungi > Basidiomycota > Agaricomycetes > Agaricales > Nidulariaceae > Crucibulum > Crucibulum cyathiforme. The sequence continues at coordinate 7,954 of JASFCW010000154.1, forward strand.
TTTGACTGGGTCATAATCATTCCCAGGAATCTGAAGTATAGCCTGAAGCCCCTGAAGTGCATAAGCTATAGAAGAAGCTTTAAAATTTAATAGCTTGCCAAGAGCAGCAATTGGAAGTGGTTTTTCAAGTATAACAATAACTGCTAAAAGCAGCTCAAGAATTTGGAGCTCCTTTTGTTTTAAAGCTTTGTTTTGTTTTAAAGCTCCTGTGATAACCTGATTATAGATAGGATCAAGTCCATCTGTCATATTTAAAGCTATTTCCAAATTGTTTTGTAGAGTATTATTTTTTGTTTTAATAAATGCAACCAATGTGGATGCAATGATAAATGACCCTGCTGCATTCTTAGAAAGCTGTTGAAGATCTGAGGATGATGGCCATGGAAGTAATACATCCATCATCAGATGCTTCTTGATTGTATATATTTCGGATAACTGCAGTTTCAGATACACCTTAATATCATCTGTTGCATCAAAGTTTTGCAAAGAAAGATAGTTGATAACTGATTGGGTTATTGGGTTATTGAAGTGCTCCTGTATATGTTCTTCAACTCGGCTTGTGAGAAGAAGTTTGAATGGAAGCTGAAAACCAGGCTTATTGCATATAGCAGTTATTGCCTTAATAAATGCAGACATTGACTGTTTGTCATTACATTCATCTAAGGCATCAATAATAACAATTGGCTCAGGACTTTTGATTGAAGGTGGCTGTGTTACTCGAATTGGAGTGATCAAGAGTTTCTGCAGTTGATCCCGAAAAGATTGCCTATGGCAAAGATCTGGGTCGTTTTTTAAAGCTTCTATGATAGACTCGCTGGCAGCTGGACTATACAGAGAGGCCTGATGAGCAAGAGTTGGAATAAGCTGTTGTATTTGACTGCGCAATCCTGTCCCGCGTAGAAAGAAGAAACTAGCTGCAATCCTAGGCGCATAGCGCTCGGCTATAGTCTGTGCAATGGCTGATTTTCCGGATCCAGCAGGTCCATTGAGCCAGAGTATGGGACGATCACCACCATCACTAATCTATTTCTCTATTTCTGCAATGACTTCCAAACGGGTTCCAGGATGGCACCTCGCAACAGGTTCAGGACGGGTATAAGAAGTGCCCCTGACAGGATTAAGTAGTTTATGTAAATCTAATAAAGTATGAATGTGAGCTGCAAAGGTAAGATATTCTCGCACCAAGTTTGCCAGCCGTGTCAGTATTGAAATTAATCTGATTTCCTCCAACAGCGTTGAAGTTGCCGCCATGGATATTAATATCGGAAGCATTTGTAAATGCTGACATTTTGAATAGTGCGATATGTGTACGAAGTTGTGGAAGTCTGTGTTGGGAGCTTGCGAGGTGCAGAAGATGGAGGTTCTGAACAACGAGCTTGATACGATCATCAAGATCGATAACTGATGTCGGAAATCGGATTTATCCAGTGTCACGTGCTGGGTGAAGTCCTGGAGACACGTTTGACACTTGCGACGTCCGTTCGTCCTCCCTCTCGCCACCCCACCTAACGTTCAGCGCCATCTTCTATTTTATCTTATCTTATTACCACGCAGTGAAATGGGCTGCTGGAATCACCTCATCGTCACTAAGCGTCCTCTTGCCTGCATGGCAACCTCTCTAACGGGTATGCCCTGCCAGTCGGATGGACATCCCTCTAATCACGGAACCCCTAGCATCCCAACAGCAAGGCTCGCGCAGCGTATTGGGCAGATCCAGTGTGAGGTTGGGCGGACTCTTGTGTATAGGTACGCCTCCTTCATTGACAGATCGCCATCCATTGATGGTTTCGTTACAGAGGTTTTGCATCGCTTCAGCCCCGCATGCCGCCCGTCTCACCCATCGCTGAGAATTTTCATTGACCGCCCGCCAATCTCGAGCCACCGACCCTCGCTCCCTTTCTTGATCATGTTCCTCGTCCGTGTTCGCGCTACCGGCCCCTTCTCACATCGCTCCTGCTCACCATCCTCCAACTTCAACCTCCTCTCTTCGGCCTCGTCCGCCACGATTGGCAGCCCTACATTTTCAGCGAAGATTTACAGCTCGGAGACCTTGCGTGTCTATACTGCGTTTATACAAGACGCAAGACCATCACCTCCTTTGATTAGACGATACGAATGCTCGCGCAGAACCATCAACTCCAAGGTTTCTCAACAATGACTACGCGGTCCATTTGTCTCCCTGTATTCAACGCCTACACCCACTCATATTAACCACGTTTTATAGGTTAAACACTCCCGCCATCTCTTAGACACAACAGCATTGTCTGATGATGTATCATTCTCTACCGCGCTATAACTGACGCTGACTTTGATAGCCGTATTCTCTCGGTTTGAGCTAAAGAGGCGTGCAATCTGTTCGTAACAACCCATCGATCATTAGCAAACCAGACCCTGCGCTCACAAGTACTCTATTCCCGAAACCGGGTAAGTTCGCACATCCGTTCTCGTCTTTGCTCCAGTGCGGTGACACCGAGCACGCGGAGTCGGATTGCAGTATGGTTGCTTAAGACAGCGAAGAGGGATTTGGGACACCTTGTGACTGGAAGGAGTGTTGAAGGATGAGACGCAGTCGTACTACAGACCGTTTGGTTATAGTCGCCATGCTCATTCTTTAGTAGAGTTCGTTGTAACCTAGTTATCACAAATATAATCATTTTATGTATTCTCCATACATCCGCTATCAATGCGAAAGAGACCGCACAACCGAACGAGCAAGTACCGGTTGTCTAATCCTGAACCATCTCCCATCATGAACACTTCGTTCCTCATTCAACCAAGCATCCAACAAACATCGATGATGCGGTTGATTGCATCCCAATAGTCCAACAGAATGAGGGGAGATGTGCCTTCAGCCACTAAGCAATGGAACGAACGCGAGTTCAAGATCCATCTCAAGTTTAATGACCACACCTATTGGACACAGTCGTCTAGGGGTAAATTGAATGCGAATCATGCACCTTCGTTAGCCTTGTAGACTGCGATACAAGAAAGGTGGCGGAAGTTTCGGGAGCTTGAGGCCAATATCGATGTCGATGTCGGAGTACTGAAAAGTTGTATGCCCTTTCTATACTTACCCGGTTGGATTTAGATTCAACATGTTTGTCCATCTGATCGATCGTAAGATCCTGTGAGCGAAGACTCGTATAAGTTTAAATCAACGTCGCTCGACTCCGAAGGGAGTTGAGGAGATACTTGACGTTCTTATTGGAGTGGAGTCCATCAAATTCATTGTTTGCCCTCCACGGTTTTTCAGTGGAGGGTGGCTACTTCAGTACTTGAGCGGGCGGCAGCCACTTGGAAGGAAATGTCGAACATGGATGGAAGGCATCCACAACGAGGCTTGAGTAGGCGTTTGAACGAAGGCGTGGCATATGTAACAAGTTCAGAATCTTCCAGCCTTATAACGAACTCTGTGGAATTAGCTGTGGATTCAATATCAGAAGACTGTTCCAAAACTCACGAATAACCCCCCGCTTTCACCCATCCATCCAGACCACCATGCATTCGCACCCTCCTGCTCTTCTCCACCAATTCTGGGAGGACATCTAGTCTCGCAGACTCACTTGTCTTAACAGCCGCGAATCTTCTCGATGGGTTGGACGTGCGTGCAGGGTGGAAGTTTGGGCATTGTGTTGTTGGGCCTGTGGAACACATGGCGTCGAGTGTGGTGGATGTGACGATTATGGTGGGGACTTGGCAAAACTGAGGGGCAATGGGGTTGATAGCGAGTGTGAACGAAGTGGGGCCAGCCAGGGGGTCCTGTAGCGGTTTGAAGGCTAGAAGATTAAAAGTCTTCGAGCTATGCAACGAATTTCATCCAATCAGCGGGAGATTGGAGGCTATAAGATGATTGTAAAACGCACGAATGAATCTTCTGCGCTGATCTTGGCCTACCCAACTCGACCACACAATCCCTCCCAAGCAACAAAATTGGCGGCTCTAGCGGGTTGTAAGATGATCACCTCGACAGCCGCGGTTCACTCAAGATCATTGCGATGACACGCGTGTCCGACATACGCGTTGTGTGTTCGATAACACATCTCGAGTTTGGCTTCCGTAGGCGGAGATGGAATAGATATGCAGCGACCACGACCCGGATTCACTATTACAATTGAAGCAGCTGAGGGTCTACCCAGGTTGACATGCAAATATCCGCTTGATTGGGTGTGGTGCGTATGATAGAAGTGTGAGACCGTCAAGTAGGAGAGGGATACTGAGTGATCCAGTGCTCATGCAGGAGAGGCGGATGTCGAGGAGTGATAGAGGCACTATGAGTATCTTACAAGAGAGTCAGTACACTAACGACGTTATATGGACTGGACGCACCAATAAAAAGAACGGTCACAACGAGAGTCCACCAAGCTTCGTGCTGGGGAATGATTTCTAACCAGGGAGCAGCGTTGCAGAGCCCAGGCTAGCCTTAAACAATTCAGCGCGCGCTTACCAGCCTCACGTGCTTCTACTCGACGCTCGGCTCTCCCGTTCCGAGCCTTCCAATCGCTGTTTCTTCGTCATCGTTCATTTCCTTTGTGCTCGTCATTTCGCACAACGAACAAGCCTCCTCTGCAGATCTCCATCGCCGAGCATACGTCCACGTGCTTGCCCTCCCCATCGACTAAAAAATTCCGGAGCTTGAGCAGATAATTGATGATGTCAAGCAAGATCCGGGGGAAGCGAACCATGGATTGGGGTTAGGACTTCATGATCCTTCCCAGCGAGAGCTCCAGTTGTTTCGCTCTTAACCTGTCCTCTTACTTACCGCGACAACCACCGGCGCGATGTACATTCGTCCACTTCGCCGACTCATTAGTCGGCCTCTGGCCACCTCAAAGTTCCACCCGACAGCCTACTATCGAGCTACTGGCCACTTTCATTCGAGTGCAGCGTCGTGGGCGTCGCGCAAGGTCGTGCAAACATTCAAGCTTGCTGATATCGGTGAGGGGATTACGGAGTGCGAGATTATCAAGTGGTGAGTGCTATGGGCGATAGATGTGAAGAAATCACGTTACTGACTGGTTCTGCGGTTATCTATTCTCTATGTCTGTCTACTTGTCGTTCACCCCATCTGGCTATCTTCAACCCGCGTTCTGTGGTTCTTCGTGCCCTTATATTTCTCTCGGGACTCGTATGCGTACCGGGAATACCATATGTCTAACAGGAGCGTCAAACCCCATTCCACAATCCAAGCATTCGACCCGCTGTGCGAAGTCCAATCCGACAAAGCAAGCGTCGAAATTACAAGCCCATTCGATGGGATAGTCACCGAACTTCTCGTCCAAGAAGGCGAGGTAGCGAAAGTGGGATCCGGGCTCTGCCTGATCGAAGTTGAAGAAGAAGCTCTGGAAACCGTCAGCGGCGCGTTGGTAGAGCCTTTGGAAGGCGCTAAACCAGAAAGCCTTGAGGATGCCGCTGAGCGGCTGAGTGAATCGATAGAGACGAAGACAGAGGGGAGAGTACCTCCCCCACGAGTTGAAGAGCCTGCTATTTCACCCATGCCTCCGCCGAGTGCTAATAGGACACCCCACCCTTTGGATCCCAACCAACCCAAACCTTCGTCTATCTCACACGGAGCGAATGTCTTCGCTGCGCCCTCTGTGCGTCATTTCGCGAGGCAGAATGGTGTTGACCTTGCGCACGTCTCGGGAAGCGGCAAAAGTGGAAGGGTAGAGAAGAAGGACGTGGTCGCGTTCATTGCTGACCAACAACAGCAGCCGGAGAAGAAGCAAGAAACTGCGACGAAAGAGACGCCACGGGAGGATGTGGTGGTTGAATTAGGACGAACGAGGTATGGAATGTGGAAGGCTATGGTCAAGGTTTGTCTTCTTTCTTTTAATTACATGGTACACCGTACTGACATGAGCCTACAGAGCCTCGAGATTCCTCACTTTGGGTACTCTACTACTCTTGACCTCACAGCGCTCCACGAACTTCTACCAACCTTAAACACGCATATACCCGTCCACTACCTCCCCTCCTCATCTTCCTCTCGACCACCAGCAGTAAACCCCTCAGCACTCTACCCCGCCCCAACACCCCCACACATCCCAGAAGAAGAACGCTATACCAAACTCACCTACCTCCCCATCCTCCTCAAGACGCTATCAAAAGCCATGATCGAATGGCCTCTCTTCCGAAGCTCCATCACCCCTTCCTCTCACTCTTCGTCCGACGCAACAAGATCACCCACACCAAGACCCACACTAACCATCCGCCCGCACGCCGACATCAGCATCGCGCTCTCCGCTCCCACAGGACTCTACACCCCAACCCTCCAACGCGTCGACACTCAATCCATCTATGCGCTCTCCTCCCAGCTGAAGCGCCTCTCCCACCTCGGCCGCCAAATCCCCTGCGCCCTCTCCCCCGCGGACATGCCCAAACGCGGGGGCACGATCACCGTGTCTAACGTCGGTGCGCTGGGTGCGGGTGAGTTTGCTTCGCCTGTACTCGTTCCGGGTGGTGGGGTAGCGATAGTCGCTATTGGACGGGCGAAGTGGGTGTGGGATGTTGAAAGGGGAGATGGGAGTGGAGAGAGGAGATTGAAGGTTGGGATTAGTTGGAGTGCGGATCATAGAGTCGTTGAGGGTGCTGAGATGGCTGCGTTTGTAGAGGCGTGGAGAGGTTGGGTAGAGTCGCCTGGGAGGATGATTGCTGAGGGGGTGTAGAGGCAGAGAGAGGATGGGGAGGACAACTTGACTACGGGCGACCGAATTCTCGAACGATACCACGTAGGATGCCAATTACCACCCAGACGGTGGGACTTGGAATGTATCATATATACTGTATCACCTTACTTTTTTTCACTCTGCCCTCTATTCCTATATCCAATGAACTAGAGCACACATTCATCAAGTAAAAGTCGTATAAGCTTCTTCAGCAGGATTATTTTTGTATTCAAGAAATAGATACAGATTTCTGAGTGAAGACTCTAGATCCAAAGAAGAAGGAAAGAAGGAAGATAGTATTACAATCTACGCGTACTCTACAGCCCCACAGGGGATATCGAAAATCTGTCGTGAGAAGAATGAGCAGTCTGGAATTTGAAGACAAGGAAGAATGTACGTACCCAAGTATCGCCTACATGCACAAGCCCCACAAGAAAGGACACACCCTAGCCATTAGTTAAAGTTATATTTCTCCCTCGCCATCCTCTCCACGAAACTCGGCCAAATCCAATACAACAAATGTGCCGGCCGCATCGCCCAGGGCATAAACACAGTCTTCTCTCGTCTATCCACCGCAAGCACACACCTCTCCGCGACATACTCTCTCTTCAACCCACTTTTATTAGGATCCTTCTCCCTCACAGGGCCACCGTCAACCGCAGATGCTCGGAAGTCACCTTCGACGGTGGCTGGGAGAACGTGGGAAAAGGCGATAGAGGGGTGCTCGATGGAGAGGGCTTGGAAGAGGAGGAGGGAAGCGGATTTGGTGGAGGCATAGATGCTACGTGTAGGTGCTGGGATAACGGAGGCGAGAGAGTTCAGGAGGAGGATGGAAGGGGAGGGGGAAGTGCGTTGAAGGAGAGGAATCTGTGGTGGAGAAAATATTGTTATGACGGTTGACATGTAAAAATTGAGAGACGTACGAATGCTATAGCAGCGACCAGGGGACCTGTATAGTTTCCTCGTACTGCTGCTGCTGAGACTTCTACAGCCCGCTGTAGACCATCTCTGTCAGCCTCTCTGGGTGTGAAGGACGCTCCGTGCGCTTCAACGCCAGCGACTGCCATTAGGGGTTGAAGAGCGGAGACGCCAGCGACGATGATGAGAGTGTCAAGCCCATTCCATTCTACGAGTTAGAAACAAGTAATTTGTAAACTGCATGGAATATCATTATAATTTATGCGTACCAGTCTCCAATAACGTCCTCAGGCGAATCATATCATCCACATCTGCAAAATCTGCCGCTACGCCCAATACCCTCTTATCATCTCCACCGAGAGCCCTCAGTCGACACTCCCTGGCCACCTCCTCGATGTTCTTCTCCCTTCTTCCAACCACACATACCCTTGCTCCTCGCTTAGCATAAATGTGTGCGATACTTTGGCCAATACCACTCGACGCGCCAATGATGAGAACACGTTCAGCTGTAGGTGCTAGTTTTGCTGTACGTAGTGATGTGCGCAAAAGACGTTGCGCGGTAAAGAAGACAGGGAGGAGGATGAGGAGGGCAGGTGTGCGCCAGGAGGCGGGGATAGAGAACATGGTGGTCGTTGGTGAGAGTTTGCCGAGTACTGGTTACCCACCATCTTCCGGGAACGCGTCACCTCGCGTCTAAATTGCAACATATGTAAGTGCTAAAAAGATCTTCGATTTGATATGATACGAGTTACATGTAGGCATTACATACAATTAAGTAGCGTAAACGAAGCAAGTACAGGAGGTTAATCCTTCATACGACTCACGCGGCGGTGGGAACGGCGGTGGGCAGAACCTGAGGCTCCAAATGGCGCTCGCATCCATACGCCTGCAGACGCTCTTCAACCTCTCGTTCAGCACTGTGACAATCGTCAGAACCTATCCCTTACTGCCAAAAAAGTATAAACAACTCACACTTCAATATCATCCGCTTCTGCCTCCCCAAACACACTTGTCTTCTGCATCTCGAATCCCTCCTCTTCCACAACCTCCTCGTCCTCCGCTGCACTCTCATACATCCCCGGATACATATTTTTCAAAAACTCCACAATATGCCAATTGAGCTGCTCGAACTCCAATAGGAACCCATCATGCCCATCATCGGAATCGAGCATCACCAGCTCAGCATTCGGGATACCACGCGCGATCTCCTCCTGCTCTGCGGGTGTGAACAGCCCGTCGGAGCGAACTCCCATGACGAGAGAGGGTGGGAGTTGAGCGAGGAGTTCAGAGGATGAAGAGCAAGAGTCTGAAAGACGACCACGAGCAATATCATGCGTGTCCATCTTGAATGTGATGTGGATGTAGCAGTTTGCGTCGAAGCGGGCGAGGAATTTGGCTCCTTGGTATCGTAGGTAGGATTGGGCGGCGAATATTTCCTCGGCTGTACGCTGGCGAGACATCTTAGGCGGGGCTCGTTGTGAGATGCGCCTATTCGTCGGTGGCGGAGGAAGGGGCGTCAACGGACCCTCCTTCGCCTCATTCGCTTTTTTCACTTCCTTCTTCGCACCGACGGTCTGTTTCTTCCTCCCAAATCTCGCTTCAAAAGAGTCCCGCGAGCGATACATAAGCATCGCAGCCATCCTCGCCGCTG
>JASFCW010000155.1:0-17161 GCA_036936985.1 Crucibulum cyathiforme
GCCAAAATGCCTGTCGTCCCCCTCTCCGAGCGGCCCAATCGGCTCTGGATGCTCATGAAAGAAATCGTCTACGTTTATCACGACGACTTTGCCTGGAACCGGTCCTACTTTTCCCTCGCCGCCAAAGAACTTGAAATGCAATTCATTGGCGGGTGGGGGTTCGATCAGAAGTACCACTGGGACCCGGAGAAGGACGGACTCATGGCGGATATAGAAGACCGCGCGAAGGGCGTGATTAACCTCGGCCATATGAAGCAGGAGGATTTCTTCAGGCAGGTCAGTTTGAGTCGGGTCATGGTGGGCATGGGCTGGCCGCTTTGGAGCCCATCGCCATTTAACTCGCTGTGTCAAGGCGTGCCGTTTTTGAACCCGGTGAGTTCTGTTCCTATATTTCCGCATAAAGGCACTGATGGCTAGTAGGTTTTGAAATGGGATGAGAATGATCCGTGGAATAAGAAGAAATGGTATTCGCAGAACCCTACGATTGCAGAGTTTGATGAACCGTATGTGCCTTTTTCACTGAATCTCTTTGTACATCTCATCCTCTTTACAGATATGTGTACCACGTCCATAGAGGAGACTACGATGGATTTATCAATGCCATCAAGAAAGCGTCTACGACGCCAATCGAGCCGTATGTATAGAACCCGTTGTGATACACGACATTTTCTTACGCTTTCTTTGTACTCTAGGTTCATTCCAGTGTTTATGACAGAAAAAGCGCTCCAGGGACGCCTGATGATGCTTATGGAGAAAGACTGGAGAGCAGAGGCCGTGGTGTTACTAAAAGAGAGGCTTGCTCAACCAGGTTCTTTTGTGAGTGCCTTTCGACATATCTTGTGTCGTCTTGACTTCGTTGTTGATTTCTTATCCTCCAGACATTCGAGATTTAGACTTTGCACTTGCCTTGACATAGAAGCTCTGTTGACGAGTCGATAAGGGAGCCCATAATGGTAGAAATGCGTAAAGTTTTAATATCGGCCAGCTGCTTATGTGTATAGGTCTTGAACATTTACTAAATGTATTTTAGCTGATCTTAATTACGGACAATATGAAGATCATATGAACTTTAGATTGTAAAATACTAATAATAATGTATTTGATTTTATCGTTCAAGAACTATCCATACCAACATCTTGGTCGTCCAAAGGTAATAAGGCGGCTACACTCTATTTATTGTAATCCATGAAGGTACGGCCCTTACGTTTCTACTACTACTGTCTCAGCACTATTGGCATCTACATCCTTTGAAACTTGCTCATTTCGGAGTTCTTTCCGTTTTCTTCTCCATTTCGCAGCACCAGCTAAAATCCCATCGCAGAACGTGCTTAAAAACAACCCTACGGTGAGTGTTTGCCCATATGTCCATTTGTTGGCGTAAGGCTGTATGTGATTTCTTTGTATAATCTGCTCGATGGTCACGACACAGTAAATCCATACCCCCAACGGAACTGCTGCATACATCCAAGAAGATCTGTTGCACAGCATACTATGCTCTGGTGTTGAGTTCGAAGGTGACTCTTGTTTGAATGGATAGTAAATGGCCAAGAGAAATGGAAGGCTGAACGAAAGCATGGGCGCTAGAAGACCAATTACAGCGAAATTGCTGTTCCGAACGTGGACGGAATGGCCAAATATCACAAAAGAAATTTCTTCACCACATGGGAAGCCAGTGGTATCTTCATCAAAATCCGTTTTCTCCCACACCGTGAAAGAGAATATTCCGTTGAGAAAGACTTGGCTAACCAGAGGAAATCCAACGGAAAGGTCAAGCTGTAGAATAGTTCTAAAATGGAAGGTAGTGGAAATTGTGAGAAGGAATGTAAGGAATGTCGTGAGCTGCTCGTCGATGAGAGAAGATTCTCCAATTTGGCGTTGTATAAAGGTTGATATCGTTAATGAGGCAGACGTTAAGAGGTTTCCCCGAAATATATTTCCGCTAGCTCTGGCGTTCAGAAAACTATCATGTACCGATGAGTAAAGCTATTTTAAACTGGGATAGTAGTAGGATATTGATGTACAGCAACTAACCTAGGAGCCAGTATGCCGATCAAACTTTGAGCATAGAAGCAGCTACGAACTCCAATTCCTTTCATTTCAAAAGGGATTCCAGGATTCATACATAAATATTGAGAAAATGCTGAAAAAAGTCAATAATTACCTGAAATATCTGCATTACTTGTGACAGTACATTGCATATCGCTTTCGACTAGAGATTCTGCTGCATTAAATAATTAGATAAGAGGCGGTAGCTAGGTCTTCGGAAGTGATAACACACCTCGCGTTTCTTCGATAGTTACACCCAGGAGTGGTAATGCAAGTACACAATTCATAGAAATCAATGCGAGCGCCACAGCGAAGAGTAACAACCGCCTGTGAAAGTGAGAAAGCATTTGCGCCGTAGCGGGAAGGTGTTAGGGATTCTTAGTAAAGAGGGTACTCGATGATGATATGCAATTCTGCTGGGATACTTGGTTTTCTTCTCGGAGAAATACCTTCACGTTCGAAAGAGCCTAAATTTATGACTATTGAATCTGTGATGTAGAATTGAATTGCGAAATCTAAGCGTGTTCCGAGGTATCAGATAAATATGGATCCTGAGAACCGCCCAAGATCTGGTTTTGTCATATTCACAGCATGACCGTTTCCTTTACCTCTTGGTTTCGTTTGGGTTGAGAAAAGAGGCAAATATCCGGCTGGCTTGATAACACAGCCAGAAGGATGCACAGTCTGTGATTGATGCTATAAAGAAAAATTATAAGACGATACATTGACACTGAGTTAGACACCTTTCTTTATTATGTGTGGATACGGACAGTGAAGGGTGAGTTGTTTATAACTAGATCTAGGGTATCCCCGAGGTCTATCCGCGTCACAGGCATGCGTTTGACCAATCAAAATATTGTAGCTTGCTGGCGCCAAGGCAAATTTGTTTTAGGATGGTGCAACAAGACCAGGGATTGCACATTTGCGACGATTTCTACAAGCATAAGGACATTTCATACACCGTGATTCCTCGTCTTTTTCTTGGAAAAACTGTCTTAGATACTTCTGAGAATAAATTCTCATTCCTCCAATACTGATATTGCCAACGAATCACTAGCAAAGATCGGCAACTTCAATCGTTAGGCGCCATTGTAGTTATTCCGTGACCCTGAAAAGATGTAATCAGTCATTGTCAAGTATAACTTACCTCCGGATAAGTAGTACATAGGTCGATAGGTAGATAAGACGGGGGGAAATGTGGCTGAAGATCATTCCGAATTTCATGGCTTACGGTATGCTGTTCTAATTTCTGTCGCTGAGTTGAAGTTGAAGTCCGACAAGTCTCCAGAGAAAGGTCTTAGAAAAACAAGGTTATATCTGAAACAAATAGAGGTAGATTCCGTCACACGAGCATCATGTTGGAATCCGGCTAACACCGTGAATACCTTTGTGGTAGTTGTTTTCACCTTCATCTCTTTATTTCTCCTTTATACATCTTAACCTTTATCATAGACTCCTTTATCTACTTTCCCCAGTATATATATACTGTGCATAGTCTACATAGAACCTCAGTCCGTTGTACCGAGACTGAAGTGAGCTACTTTATTTATCTACGAATGGCCACTTTACTTACTGTACTATAGATATCTTATCCTATATTGATCGTATCTAGATTGTTCCGAGGAATCTATTCTCTACACATCAAGATGGAAGACAGAAGCTTTTTCAGCTGCGGCGATATGGATGTTCATGCAAAGCAGATTTTCAGCTGAATTTCTTTGCATCAAGTCCGTGCCAAGCGGCGTTCGCCGTATTTGATTAGTACTGTATTTGCCAGAGGCGTTGATGGATAATAAGATGAACCGTGCACTTACTGTATCCGCTGTTTAGGCCTTCAGCACTTCAGCTTCCGGATCTTCCCCTACATATCCGCGATTACGACGGTTGACTCGTTGAATATTCGAGCGAAATTCAGACACGTATATGCCATGTTGTACTCATTTGGGCTGCTGATGTTGATAAGAGTTCAAAAAATGCGTCAGAACCTTAGGTAAAAATTCAAAACAAGTCCTTATCGACTTTAAAGCTACTCGTAACACATCCCACCATACTATTTATGATGATATGCATTTGAAATGGATGGATGGGCATGCTACATCGAAAATATGGTGCGAGGGAAATGGAGTGAGTCAATTCCATGTTAGTTGCCTCACGTGCATCACGTCCGTGTCATTTTCCCTGTGCCCTACTTAGTATGGTCATTTAATATCAGTGGGAGCCTGTAACAAGCATAAATTTATCAGATTTGGGTGCTGTTATTTACCAACAGAGGTTGTAGTAGAGCTCATACTGAGCATCGTACGACTAGGAGCACTAAAGTTCATACCAGGGACAATTCCACCCATCTGATCCTTTAAGCGTCTCTCTGCCCGGTGCTTAAATATGCGTATAATTATGAGATTGTACGCACTGCACACGACTGGAAGATTCTGCAAAGTAGACGTTAATTCCGTTATTTTATGAGGTAAAAGGAGAACTCATACAATCCAACCCATCAATACGATAGCCATGGAGTTGGGCGTCCACCAAACAATGAAATGGGGAATTGTGACAACCAAGTACAAAGCTCCAGATTCGACCAATATGCGAATTGCGAAGCGCAAGTCCTTCGTACCGGTGTTGAAAGAATCAGACAGCTTCGCGGCCTTCCAAATTCGAAGTACTATCATGCCTGAGATTTTATTGAATTAGTATAAGTTTGGGAGAAGCGAAAGGTAGTAGTATTTAGTTGTTTACTTACTTGTAACATAAATATTCACGACAATTGTTGAGCCCCAGAATGGAGTCAAGATGGTCCCTGGTCCTATTTTCATATTGACGGGTACCCACACGGCTATTATGGCGGCGCTCTGTACTACCTGCCAATAGATCTGCAGTATTGTACATATAGCACCTCCTACCCAGAATATGCAGGGTATTATGATAACTCTTCCAGACCTCGAATAGGTCACCCAGCAACGATAAATCTAGTAGACACGCTGTGAATAACCGGTATCCAGGTATTAAACATTCAATACTGACCAGGACACCGTCCGTTATGAGCACAGATATATTGACCACAGTGCACTAGGGAAAATACGCGGTTATAAAGTCTGAATAATTCTTAAAATCACTTACCATCACAACGTCTGGCCAAGGAATTCGAGCCGGTTTCATAGCTTCGTTTCCCAAGGGGATTTGAATAAGAGTTTCATAGAGCGCCAAAGAAAGATGTATCGTGGAAAGTACAAATAAAACTAAAGTGCCGCTTAGCATCAACCAGCTGATCCTCGTACGAATCCTCCAGCCCTTATCTGCAAATAGAAGCCATCGAAGACAATGCAAAAGGGTCGAAAGATATAAACCCGTTGCCATCGACGCCGTAAACAAGGCCACGACCATTTCGTAGGTCGTGAGTAGAGGCATAAGGGGCAATTCTTGGCAATTCTACCATAACTCCTTGTTATTTCTGCATGTTTATATCTTGCGATATTCCGTTCACATGTCGTCCCGAGGCTGCATCTAAGGATATAAATAAACAGAACCGTCGTACAATTACGGAACCGATCAGAAAGGAGAACAGCCATGTACAACGGATGTCAGTAAATTATATCATGAAAATGTACAACACTGCACGTACCTGTAATATCTTATCTCAATAATTCCTGTCTATGTGCCTTTTGTCCCACAGTGAGAAATGGACCAAGGCGAGCTCGACAGTTAATTTATTGATGTATCTTTGAAAGGGAATCGATGGCTACAGTATTCCTTCCCTGGGTCTATAAATAGATTGACTGCGCTCATATGTTGTCGTACCAAAACAACAGCAACAAATGAAGTAACGCTGAGTTCATTGAACTAAAAAGTATTCGATTCTGGAGTTATTTTCATATTATTTCAAGGTAGCCCTATTACCAGGTATATAAACCATAAAGCCAGCATCCAGTATGGAAGTAGTTCGGGATGATTAACAATTTAACTTTTTCAATTAACTTTTCCCTTACTAATTTAACTTTACTTTACTTTTGGCTGGCAAAGTTAAATTGGTCAAGTTAAAGTTAAAAAAGTTAAAGTTAAAGTTAATTTAACCGTATTAACTTGAACATTAACTTTTCCCTTACTAATTTTACTTTACTTTACTTTTGGCAGTAAAAGTTAAATTGGTCAAGTTAAAGTTAAAGTTAATTTTGACTTATTAACTTGAACATGTAAGTGGCTAAAATGACCATTAATACTGCACACTGTCAGTAAGAATAGTCACTTTAATGCTCTGAGTCATGCCTGTGACAAATTAGAGGTGAACTGTACATATTTATGTGGCAATTGAACTTCTAGGAACCTATTTTAGCTTATTTACAGATATTTAGTGGGTAAAGCCTAAGTTACTGGGTGAATATTGCACTCAGACAAATATAAGCATCATGAAACCTCTAGACAATGTTTATTGTGCACATGTGATCAAAATTTCCCTTTATTATGAATATTAAACTCTTATGAAATCATTAAGGCTTCAATTACACAGATTTAGTAGGTAGAATACAAATTACACCAGTTATCAGACTAGTGTAACATTACATCACTGAATAAACCTCTAAAACATATAAAAGTGCATTGGCTGTGGGTTCTATAATATTCTAGCAAGCATAAAGTTATAGAAACTCAGATAAGTTTGATTTATACAGATTAGTGGAGCATGTAAAGTGTGTTAGTCAGTCTGGTCTATTTCATCTATATCCAGACCTGCAGAGAATGCAAGTCAAATTAATGATGCTGAAAAGTTAGAAGCTACTAAAAGTGAGCAATTTAGCTTCAAGTTAACTTGAAAGTTAATAAAAATTTAGAAAAAGCTAATGCAAGTTAATGAGAGTTACAGGTCATTATAGAAGTTATTACAGTTATAGACCAGTCAAAAGACTACTGAAGCACTCTAATGGTCACTATATAACTATAACACATTGAATAGACCGATAAAAAGCCCATAGGAATTTTACATTATCAGTATTAAAATTAATACAACTGGTAGGCAGCCCCCCCGAGAAAACTATAAAAGCACATTGATGAGTACAAGAGGACTATTAAAATATTGAATAGACCTACCAAAATACCATAGGAAACTTGCATGGTCAGTATGGAAATTAATACAGTCAAAAGACTGTAGAAGAGTTTTCACAGTCACTAGAACTATTAGCACATTCAATAGAACAATCAAACGACTAAGAAACTTATATGATCAGTATAAAATCAATACAGCATGTAGACTGTTCAAAAAACTACAAGAACTTTACATGGTCAATAGCATAGAATTCATACAGTCAATAGACCGTTCAAAAGACTATAAGAAAAATGACAAGGTCAATATGGAATTAATACAGTTAATAGGCCATTAAACATAATATAAAAAAGCTTACATGGTGGGTATAAGATTAATACAGCTTATATTCCGTTAAAAAGACTGTAATAAAGCTTACATGGTGAATAAAGAATTAATACAGTCTATATTTCGTTAAAAAGAGTGTAAGAAAGCTTACATGGTGAGTAAAGAATTAATACAGCCTATTTTCTTCGTTAAAGAGACGGTAAGAAAGTTTACATGGTCAGTATAGAATTAATACAGCCCATAGAATATTCAAAAGACCAAAGTGAAGTGTTCATGCTCTATGTAGAATTAATACAGCTAGTAGACCGTTCAAAAGACAATAAAACAATTTAGATGGTCAGTATGGAATTAATACAGTCCATAGATAAACTTACCACCATCATGATGTCTTATTAAAAAGAAGCCAAGTCAGCATATCTTTATTCTTGATGATTTCATACTGGCAAGAGCGGTAATGAAGAAGTAAGCAGAATTTTAGAATTCACTATATATTGCTAACACATCTTGCTAGGCAGTGAAAGTGGTATTATGTGATGATGTCGACCTAGACACCGGATGTACATAGGAATATAATGCTAGATAAATCCTATAAACCTGTATGTCTAGAAAACAAAAGAAATAAATGCGAGGTGGCCTCACTTCGTTCCTAACAACCTGGGGTGGGAGCTACTAAGGGAGAGACAAAATACTGAGGGAATTGGATGGAAAATGGCGCGATGTGAACCGGAGGACAAAGGATGAGGAGCTGGAGGACTGATAGACTGACGGAGGAGACGACGGGTGCACGACGGGCACGACAGAGACGATGGAGACTGAGGAGAACGCTGGAGAAACGCTAAAATAGTCGCAGGATCGCAGCTAAAATAGCTCGACGATGAGAGCACGGAAAAATACGAAACGAAGTCGGGGAGAGACGTAGGAAGGGGGCCTAGACGATGCAAAAAGACCGGAGTCATTTGGACTTATCGTTGACGAAAGCGTCACAATTTAGTGAAGAGGACGATTTGCGAACACCTGAGTCCCAAAGAACTTGAATTTATTCTGTAAAATCGAAGTAATTGGCTGAAGTATGTAGGAGAGCGATTGAGTACAGAGAGGAGAGGAAGTGGGGTGTTCTGCACTACTGAAAAACAAAACCAAGACCTATGTTTTTAAGTAAAAATCCGAGGCCTCAACAGAAAGAAGTAGAGTAGAAATAAAATGTACAAAAATGGAGTAAAATGATCCTTTGAGCGGCTATAGACACCAGACTCGCTCATGAGACTCACTGGATCCGTAGGGAATGCAGAGAATATCTGATGAGCTCTGGATCGCATGGCTCCTATCTAGAATAAATTTTTGTATGTCTCAGAAATGCGAAAATACTACTCAAATCAAAGAAATAGACTATTGCACAAATTCATCCGTTGTTCTGAGCTCAAATAATTGTTCCGACCCGTTGGAAGCTTCCTGATGCGTTCCGAAACATCCCAGACGATTCCCAGTCGAAAATAGTCATACTGAACTCGATTTGGCGGTGTCAGGACCGAGTTTCCGAGTACAGAGCCCAGTGGGGCTCGTCAATGATGAGGGAGATGTGATCGATGTTTAAGTCGGTGACGTTCACTGTATGGTGTGGACAAGTTTAGAAGGGGGAGTGGGGTGCTCATTTATTTGTACAAGCTATAGATGAGTCAACAAATTAAATACATAATCCTATGAAGCGTACTGCAGTACAAGTTAAAAGTTAATTGTGTCAAGTGTGGGAAATATATTTCAAGTTAAAGCGGTTTGATAACCGTGGAAAAAAGTTAAAAAGTTAACGAAAACAGCTACTTTATTTCGTCTCGCTGTATTCGAGTATATATTTGTTTACCAGTCGCTTTGTATTTAAACTTCAAAGAAGTCCTTACTCTGAGCATATGAAGTGATATGAAACTAAAGTACTACAAGCTCTATTGCACCTGCAGAGAGACTTTACTGACTATTGAGCTCCTCACCTCATCTATTTCCTTTCATTTTCAGTCTACATTTCTTCCAACCATGGAATGAGCCTTCAAATAGCTGTGGGAGAATCTTATCTGTAACTTCAGTTGAGATAGATTTCTTCTGCTCATCCTACTCAAATTTTTTAAACTGGAATGCCCCTTCCCTGAGGCAATCTGCCTATTGCTGCAGAATTTTAGTTCTGTTTAGTTCTGTTCGGAGGCCATTATATCTGACCTAAACCTAAAATTTGCATTTTGAATCACCTTGAACCTGAACCTACAACCACTTTTTTTAAATGTTTCAGAAACATTAAGTTTTTTTATAACATCCACTTCAACTTTTATATAATGTCTAAATAGGGTTTCACACTTGTATTCATGGTAGATAATAGGTATATGATAGTTTTACACATACTTTCCTGTTTTCAGAGTAAAAAATAATTCTCATATAGGAAATATACCTGATATTTCAGTTGGAATATATTTACATTGATTGAATAGAATAAAGAGTTGTTAATGATTCATAGACTACACTTGTTGTCCTGGTGCAACAATATGTGAGCATAGCCAATCTAATTATAGTCTCTAGGAAGGAATGATGCCAAGACCATGGATTCCCTTTCAATGATACATCAATGAACTAAATGTTGACCTCGCCTTGGTCCCATGCTTACTGTGAGATGAAAAGCATGTAGATAGGAATTATTGAGATAAGATATGACAGGTATGTGGAGCGTTGTACATGACTGTTCTCCTTTCTGATCGGTTCCGTAGTTATATGACAATTCTATTTATTTATATCCGTGGATGCGGCCTCTGGACGACATGTGAACGGAATATCGTTAGAGATAAATGTGCAGGAATGAAAAGACTTATGGTCGTATTTCCAAGTATTGCCCTTCATGCCTGGCCTCACAACTTATGACCATGTTGTGGCCTTATTCATAGCATCAATGGCGATGGGTCTGTATCTTTCAACACTTATGCATTGTCTTCGATGGCTTCTATTCACAGATAATGGCTGGAGGATCCGCAATAGGATTAGCTGGTCAATGCTAAGCGGCACTTTGATTCTATTTGTACTTTCCACGATACATCTTTCTTTGGCAGTCTACGAGACTGTTATTCAAATCCCGTTTGGAAACCAGGTTATGAAACAGGCCCGTCTTCCTTGGTCTAGCGTTGTGATGGTAAGTGATTTGTAAAATTATTCGGACTTTATAGCACTTTATAACAATTTATTTCCTGTAGTGCACTGTGGTCAATATATCTGTGCTAATAACGGATGGTGCCCTAGTCTGTAATCTTATGACAAGATGCTTATAGATCCTCTACTAATCTTCATTAGATCTATCGCTGTTGGTTGACTTACTCAAGGTCTGGAAGAGTCATCATACTACCTTGCACATTCTGGATAGGAGGTGCTATATGCACAGTCCTGCAGATCTACTGGCAGGTTGTCCAAAGCGCCGCAATAAAGGCTAAGTGGGTGCCTGTAAACATGATAGTAGGCCCAGGGACGATCTTGACACCGTTCTGGGGCTCAACAATCGTCGTAAATATTTATGTTACCAGTAAGTAGATGAAGAAGAATCTGTTACCGCCCATTGTTTCTTCTACTGATTCAATAAAAATTCCAGGCATGATAGTATTTCGAATTTGGAAGGCAGCGAAACTGTCCGATTCTTTCAACACTGAGGCAAAGGACTTACGCTTCGCAATTCGCGTGCTGGTCGAATCTGGAGCTTTATATTTAGCTGTGACAATTCCTCATTTCATTGTATGGTGGACGACCAACTCTATTGCTATAGTACTGATGGGTTGGATTGTACGAGCTCTCTTACTCCGTCAATTAATAACTAAACTAATGGTTTGCTTTGCAGAACCTTCCCGTCGTGTGCAGCGCCTATAACCTCATAATTATACGCATATTTAAACACAGGGCAGAGAGACGCTTAGAGGATAAGATGGGCGGAACTGTCCCTGATATGGATTTTAGTGTCCCTAGTCGTACGATGCTCAGTATGAGCTCTGCTACAGCCTCTGTTACTAAATAACAACACGTAGATCTGATGAGCTTATTCTTAGCACATGCTCGACATTTATTTGCTCACTGATATTAAATGGCTATATGCTATTGTATTTCTTCGAGACTTAGAATTAACGAAACTGCATCCACATCATAAAATCATTATAAAGCCGTAGATCTAATCCATCTCTACTATCCATGTACAGTTGAATTGAATAATGCATAGCGTCCGGAGAGGCCATCTTCCTATGCATTATGAGGTTTATGCGTTCAATTGGAATTCCACGACCCACGTAATTACATCCAAGAATTCGACATCAACTGTCGCATGTCAAGGTGTTTTATATATTAATATTCATCCCTTCCTCCTGTTCAACAACTTTGTTCAACCCTCCCTTCCATCACTCTCCATTCCACCTTCCTATCCTGCCTTTTTTTTTCCCGACACCTGTGCGATACGCTCGCACTCGTGTGATACTCGATCGATTTAATGTACTGACTCAGAGTTCTGTGGGACCATATCAGCAAAGGCTCTCGCAAAGGAAAGGCATATACACGGCAGATGGTAGTACTCAGATGCCGGTCATGAACATTGAGACCACTGACCACGCAAATGCGGCGCTTACAACGCACCTCGCCACCAAGGTTGGCTACTTCTTCTTCTTTGTCATCTTCTTCCCATTATTCGTTGTTTTCATCGTAGGTCTCATACCTGTCTTTCTCAGAGGTAACGCTGACTTCTTTGTCTAGATACCATAACCTGTGTATATTGTTGTTGAATTGGCACTTAACACGAGAGGAGCAGTGTGAGCAGCCGAATGATGGCCAACGGCTGAAGCTTCTGGATTTGACGGCAAACCAATAGACGGGCTCAAAGAAGATTTGACGGCTTAAATGGTTTGGAAGCAAGCAACGGAAAAGACAAGCGAAGGGTAGAGAACATACCAGAGTTAAATATATGCAGGTCGGACAGCGTGAGTGGCATGTTCGAGACTTTGGCCTTGGGAACAACGACCTTCTGACTCTAGATCTTCTTGGCTTTCTGTCACTCGTGTACAAGCAGTCCTCCGATAAAAGTATGCAAGAAAGCTTGCCAATGTTTATCTTGGCGCCCTGGTGCAATAACACCCTGTCGATGAAGTACTTACATTTTTGTGGCTGCTTAATCATTTTGATATTTATCTAAGTATGTAGATATTTCATATATAGGTAGGTACATTCGAGCATGTACATCATCCATTTGCCTCACGAGTTCACCGAGGCCAAACGCTTCCTTCGCTTATTTAACACATATAACAAACAAGTCGAAGAATACGTCCGTGCCAAGCATTCTTCGATCGATCGAAGCCGTCGGAGAGGTGTGCATGGAAATACTCATAGCGCTCATAAATTGTCATACTCGCGCTTGTCAAAAGTAACCGTGATCAGCTTTTGAGTAAATAACTTTTCACAGGGATATTTTTTCACTATGGTCTCTGAGAGTGAAATGTAATAGTACAACTCTGTTATCTTCTCGTAGAATATGAGAAAAAATATCATCTCCTCGAAGAATAATAACAGATTTTCACAAGATTTTCATTTTTAGCAAAAATCCAGATCTTGGCCAAAGTGATCTGATAAGCGTCAAATTTTAATATGTTGTACTTATAAATCATATAATACTTTCATACTATTGGATTGAAGTTTTATATGAAGTGGGTGGGCTTGTAGGGGCATTGCAAAATGGCTGTTTTGACTGTTTGAGCCGTGAGAACCTCACCAAACCTAAAAAATGTGACATTTGTGAGGCATACAGCAACTCTCAGGAGGTGAAACAGGACATGGTTCAATAATAAAGATTTATCGCTATACATAATACTATATCATATCAAAATCTCAAGATAATTTGGCCACTGCAGCAAAATCTGGTATTGCTCCTGGAGAAGATTACATTTTTTTCTCATATTCTACAGGAAGATAGCGGATCTATATTACTCTATTTCATCCTCAGAGACCGTGGTAAAAAAAATCTCCCTATCAAAAGTTATTTGCTCAAAAGCTGGTCACGGTTACTTTTGGTGAATGCGAGTATAGTTGAGGGTTCAAATACCAGGCGCCGAGGGAGGGGCTCGACTGCGGGTGGAGTCCGGATCGCGCTCGCTCGTAATCTTAACGCTTGTATTCTAACAAGATGCTCTCTTCGGTTATGCCTCCAAACAAATGACATGCTCCTGCGTGAACCCCAAATCCTGTGGGCAGCTGCAATCGAATGGGTGCTATTTTTAGAACATGAACATCAATTTTTATTCTTTCGGATAGCAAACCACAACACAGAAGTCATAGATATAGCTTGTATTAAACCATTAACTTCACGTCTTTCTCAGGACTCCGATTCATTCTTTTGCCACCACAATAACTGGTTTCCCAGCAACCTCATGGCCACTTTTCAGCATATCGATAAATGCCTTCGGACCATTCTCGATTCCATCGATAACAAACTCTTCGCTCTTGAGCTTCCCTTCAACAAGGAGGGCAGGAATTTCGGCAAAGAACTTCCCGATAAATTGGGGAATCAGTTCAGGAACGATGAATCCTCGGATTGTAATCCGTTTCTTCATTATCAAATACGCATTCTAAGAAATTTTATAAGCGGATGGTGATTGTCTGAAGGGATACACTCACTTTCAAGCGGTAGTGCTCAGATGGAGGCAGAACGTCAGTACCAGATGTGCCGCAAATCTAAAAATGACAGTCATGTTAGGCAATGGAAATTACTCGAAAGACAGAGCACTAACCGCTATACATGATAGAGGAAGGAGAGCCTTGAGGGCAGCATCCAATGCTTCTCCACCAACGTTATCCTATTCCCGTACATTAATCACGAAGCTATTTTAAAAAACGATAATACAGTACTACGTACCCAAAATGAGTTAATGGGCCCATGCTTAGCGAGAAATGATCCGTAGCTTTCTTTCTTGTAGTTAAATGGAAAGTCGGTACCAAGCCCTCTCATGTATTCTACTTTAGTGTCAGATCCAGCTGATGCTATAACCTTCAATCTGTAGTAAATTTAGCTAGATTCCGACGCTGTTGTAATGTCAACGAACCCCTTTAGCTTGGCCAACTGAATAACCATTCTACACAGTTGCCTGTAAATACACTCCAAGTTTTGATGTTAACACTTACGATCCGACTGCAGAGGCTCCAGACGATACAAATATAGTCTCTCCCTGAGAAGCATCAGCGATCAGAAAGACATATACTAACTGAAGACCACCATAATCGTACCTCCTTTCCTTTGATTATGCCCTCAAATCCGACGAATGCAGTTAAACCAGGTGTTCCGAGAATACTGGCATACTTTGTGAGGGAGTAATTACCACTCGGATTTGGAACAACTTGAAGAGCGAGCGAGTCCATATCGAATGTGCCGGGTGCCCATTCCTCAGGTTTGAAATTGACACGACCTGATTCCATACAGAGTCAGTACATCATACACTAAAAAAAAATTCACAGACTATCAATGTACGGTTGAACAGTGTATGCTTCCCATACAGTCAGGCCGTACATATAGTCTCCGACCATAACACCCTCTTTCTCTGATCGTAATACAACAACGACCCCAAATCCAGTGATCCTGAAGAGTTTCAGTCCATGGTAAATATGTATAAGATGAAATAGAAAAATCACGGAGCGCCAAGTTTGTACGTCGTTGTGTAACTCGTGACGGAGGGATCCCGCATACGCTCACGCATTGCTGGCTCTGGGCTGAAGACAGTCAAATGTTATGACGCAACATGGCTCTAGGGGATCTACTTACCTGAGAACCAGAGTCTTGGTCAAGAACCCTCCTGTAAGAGGTACTCTGTCAAGATCGACTGTTGTAGAGCTATCGATGACAATATGCTCTCCGACTATGGGAAGCTCATGCGCATTGGGACGTTTCTTAAAAAGAATTCGAGGGTTGGAAGTCATGGTGGATAGTCAATTGGGGAGGAGATGTCGAGTGGTTAAGGTTTTGGATTGAAGGGTTTTATGTACAGTAAGTGGGTGTTCTCGTAGGGACGATGGACGCCCAAACGCGCCCAGGAGTCCATTGACTGACGAAGATTTGCATTATAAAGCAACGGGGACTATAAGCCCCCTTTAGACACTCTCTGGGACTGAACTAGATTTTCGTCCGATCTTCAGTACTTTAAAATAGCTCATCGCAGAGCCAAAGAGTCTTCTTGAATTCCCACAGAGAATAATAGGTAGCTCGAGATCCTACCTGACCATCGTTATAAGGCCAGAAAATTCGATAATTTATCTCACAGGAAGTCGGCACTGCAATGGGAGGGAGAAAAAATATAACCTCCATTCGCAGCAGTTATTCCTTAACTATGGGTACCTTTCAAAGTCTACTGGAAACAGTCGAATACGAGGAGCAAGAGAAGGTGGCATTTGAGAAGAGCATGGCTATGTTATATCAACTGGAGGAAGAAATGCAATTTATTAGATACTTTTATAAGACGAGAGAGCGGGACTTACAATGATTCCATAAACTATCACACTCATAGATGACAGTCATTTTATGCCGTTAATGACACGTTAAAGGGCATAATTAAGGCGGTGAAGTCTTTAAGGACCTGATGGTGGACATTGCAACACATCTTGCCAAGTCGTACCTGCAAATCTATTAGATGTTTTTGAAATTTATTTTGCAACACATTAAATAGAGGAGCCGATCGTGGCCTGAAATGCGAGTACGCAGGAGAAAGGAAATCCACAAGCTTTACGTCAGGTTCGCAGCAGTCAGTCTTCGGGGCGCCTCCGCGTCAACTGCACATCAATGACCAATATATGTTCCACAGCTAATTTGCGCGTCAAACCGCACGCGCGTCATTTTCTGTTGGCTCGCAAATACGTAATCATTGTCGTGCATGAGGTTGAACGACGGCAAACGATAGTAGCTATCAGCTACCAGGATCAAACAGAACTTCACGTCTCTAGAGCGCAGGAATAGCGCAGTCTCCATCTGTTATGGCTTGGTGTCACATATACCGTATCGTGGATATCTTCAAGCCTGCAGGATCGGAGTATGCATAATGCCGCAGCGCACCTTGTGACCATGTCTACTGTTGGATGAATGGCGTGCTCTATCGCTCAGCCTCAAAGGACATCCAGAGAGCAGAACGACGCACACCTCCTCGATGCGATGATTGGTCTATCTTACTCGCTACGCACCAAAGGGCTCGTCAACCTTCCGGGTATCACACCTGCGTCGAAGAAACGGGCTGAGGATCTGCTGCTGCACGACGCAGAGAACCACCACTGCTACTTTCTACCGAGAATAGGTCTTCATAACCATCTCAGTCATCAGTAAGTCATTGTACTGAAGTTGAGAATCATATCTGACGAATGAACCTCCAGCATCCTTGCCGCATACGACCTAGGAGCCTCAGCGACCCTCCTGCAAAAGATCTATGACAATGATTCACCATCTGAGCAACCTTTCTTTCTGGAGGAAAAGGATAAGGAGATTACAGTCACAGAAGAGAACTGGGCGCAATACTTGAGTAACGCCAAGTACGTTAATGAAAGTCTTCTCCATGAATGCAACCTTGATCATGTTGTCGTTCTTAACAGTGCCTATGGTGCTTTCGTGAAGTTCTTTGCGGACCAGATACGATCTCATGGAGTCACTACTGTGATTGAGAAGTTCGTATTCTCCGTCGAAGCGAACAAAGATGGTCGTGGTATGCTGGTCCGCTTCGTCAGTGGCGCGTGAGTTCCTCTCTTGCA
>JASFCW010000156.1:0-17157 GCA_036936985.1 Crucibulum cyathiforme
GGCAAGGATTCGTAACGAAGCCACTTACGGTCGGGCAGTCTGCTGGAGCAACTCAAGAAGAGCGGAATACTGCGCTGGTTGTAGCTCGGATTCTGCGCAACGATGTGCTCCCCAACTTCTTCCTACGACGGACGAAAGATATTATCAAGGATCAAGTATTGAGTGCCATGGTCTAATTGTTCATTCAAGCTGCTGACCGTGTTTTCTGTAGCTTCCTGAGAAGACAGATCAAGTGGTTTTCTGTCCACTCAGCCCTACTCAGGCTTATGTCTATAAAAACATTTTGAATCTACAGGCTGTACAGAATCTTCTGCATCGCAACGAGTCATGCGAATGTGGTTCGAAAAAATCGTCAGTATTTCTTTCATGATCGTTATTCTCTTCTTATGTTTCTGCATAATGCAGGAAGAAACACTGCTGTCATCCTTGTGACGACGGTGATATATTCCGATATATGGCTGTTTTAATCAAGTTGTCCAATCATCTTGCACTCATTCTACCCGGTAAGTGCTTCACTCCTTCAGCATTTGGACAAAATTTAATATTTCCTTTTGGTAGGTCCGAACGATAGTCTAGAACAGGTACGCTACACTTTCCCCCCCGTTTCTTCTAATATTAATGGCCCATGTAGACATTACAGAATCGAGCTTTAGCACAGTTGGCCTTTCCTCGGGGCAATGTCCCAAAGTTCGGTACAGCTGTGATGCAGCCTAAATACTGCGGTAAATGGGCAGTAAGCACTTTTAGATCTACAGTTAGAATTAGTAACTGAATCGTATATAGGTACTGGAACATCTTCTTCGGGAATGGAGAGGGGACCTTACCAACAAAGTACTTATCTTCACGAAGTCAGTGAAACTGCTGGAGATGCTTGAGTTCCATCTCAGCGCTCACAGTGAGTATTTCACAATTATCTCAAGTTATAATATCTGAATGTATCATAGGTTATGGCTTCCTCAAACTCGATGGCAGTACCAAACAATCTAATCGCATGTGAACCTCCCTACACATCTCTGACATTCGTTGACTGATATATGTAGGTATGCCGATGATCGACAAATTCAATACGGATCCTAGCGTCTTTATTTTCCTGATCTCGACTCTGGCAGGAGGAACAGGCTTGAATCTTACCGGCGCAAATAAAGTGGTGATTTTTGGTACGTTTGCCTTTTTTGATTCAAGAAACTTTCTCATTGAATGCCTTTATAGATCCTAACTGGAGTATGTCATATGTTTGTCTTGTCGTTTCAATTACTAACGAGTATATAGATCCTGCGCATGACCTTCAAGCCATGGACAGGTGAACACTGTCATTCTATCCTATGTGGACTGTTCTGACCCTGTACACAGAGCTTTCCGCTTCGGACAACTTCGTGATGTATCAGTGTATAGATTGCTTGGGGCTGGATCCGTCGAAGAGCTCATATATGCACGTCAAATCTATAAGCAGCAGCAAATGGCGATAGGGTACGACGCCAGCATACAAACACGGTATGTTACTACCCCTTGTGATGATAGCGTCGGTGTCTAACTATGACAACAGGTATTTCGAAGGTGTACAGGGTGATATCTCAAAGAAAGGCGAACTCTTCGGTCTCGAGAATATATTTAAGCTTCACGAAAACAAGTTGGCAACAAAGATGGCGGTATGTCTTCTATTTCTAAGACTTTGCCTGGTTTCTCATGGTCGTGTAGATCGAGAAGGCAACTATGGCTGAACTGGATTGGGCTATGGCCAATATGGAAGGCTCTAAAGCAAAGAAATATTCCAAAGATACCCCAGACATCTTGGAAGCAGATGAACGAGTTGGAAAAGAGGAGGTGTGTACATATTTAAACTGACATTGGGGATGATAGTGATATAGGCTTAAATTTAGGGTGTGCATGGACTCGGACGACTTTTCTTTGACGAAGGTGGGTCGTTGTTACTACCGCTTCTCTTACCAGTCGTTAAGAACACTTTCAGCTTTACCGGAAGCCCAAGTCCGGGAACAAAGCGCCATACAGAGCACCCTTAACTCAGTAGGGGTGAAGTACAGTCACTTCAACGATCAAATTCTAGTCCCCAGCCGTATAGAGGAGGAACGTACCAAGAAAGCCTTAGTACGCCTTTGTACAGCCCGATCATAAGCAGTGTTATTAACTGCCTTGCAGAAGTCACACCGATCGAGTAAGAAGAAAGAAGAGAAGGAAGCCGCTCAGGCTAAACCGCTTCCTCCCGTTTGGCCGCCTGTTCGGAAGTACCACAAAGTACAAGGCCCAGATGAACGGTGAGCAGTCTTTGATGGATATTATGATACATTGTATGGTGCTGACCACAATATGCATTGTAGACTCCGATCCCGCTACGAGGCCCTTTCGGCGATGGGATTCCTTCGTGACTACGCTACTCTTGAGGAGTTTGCTCAAGATTTGTATGTATAATTCCTGATTTCTGCGTATATAATGTTGACTGGATGGAGTAGTGCGCGTAAAACGAAGAAAGAGCAGGGACATATTCTAGCACTTCTTGATGACTACACAAGGAAGAATCCGAATCCGAAGGCCACTGAATCACCCCATAGTTCTGATTCAGAGCAAGTATCTAGTTGATCTGCGGTGGATCTTCCTTCGCATCCATCTTTCTTTATCCCATGGACAATTGGCGGGCTTTCTTACTACCATCAAGGAGATCACCCTTACAACAGCAATTGTATAATCTATCCATTATAACGAACTCCTTTCTTTTTCCTTCATCTTAGAAAGGACAAGGATGCGATCTGTAACATAGAACATCTGCGATGAATGCGTAATTGTGTGTACTGCTCGATGTTGTATTGTGGTCTATAGCAGAAAAGGAACACCGGGCGCTTCCAGATAAGACACATCTAATAAGTAGCTTCGTTGCGCCTACCAATGTCATGTTTGAAAGTCGTCAGTTTGGTCACCCATCGCTCGAATTTTCTCTTTCTTTTCTTCCATCACATAACCAGCAAAGACTTCAATTATTCAGCCATCGCCAGCGAAATCGGCTAGATAATGATGTCAGATCCGGCCGACACTGAACTTAAGTTGAAGCCTGCATCGAGATGTCCGACTCCGCGTCAGCTATATTCACTCCTGCGCGTCTCATCACGAAAAACTCACTGACGTGACGTGTCATTTTGTTCTTCCATCCCGTTCTCACAGGCAAGCCAAAGACTTCAGAACTACCAGATGTACCAGACGAACCAGTGGCACCTTTAGATTTCGAATCTACTGGGGGCTTATACACTTTCAACCATGAAGGATTGGATGATCTAGGTCTGGGTAACATAGGTGTGTGTGTAGCGCGTATATCTCTTCGTTTCTGCGCTCACCCGAGTTAACAGAGTACTCGAATTTATCTGCTGCTGAGCTTTATGAATTGAACCAGGTGCGCGTGCATCCTCGAATAGAAATGCAAAAGACCTTGCCGTTGGCTAGTCTGACCTTCACTCACAGCAATTCCTCAATGATAGCGTTCCTGTTCGCCCTCTCATCGACGATCTTGCGCCGATGTCATCTCTCCGTGTGGAATACGAGAATGGATCAGCAACTTTCCTCAAGCAGATTGACTGGTTGAACGCACATGGATTCACATACATACGACGTACCAGAGGTACTATTCTTTATGCAATCCATGTTGTCGATTTAACTAAATTTTGTCCAAAGGTGACGGAGACTGTTTCTATAGATGTGAAGTCGTTTTCCAGACTATATTGCGATCCTTTTCTGATGCATTTTAGCCGTGAGTAGCTTTCGGTTTTGCCTATGTGGAACGCTTGCTTCAAAGTCCTGATCGCGAACTGGCCGTCTCTCGAAGTTTGCAATCTCTCCAGTCTACAAATCAGAAGTTAGAAAGCGCTGGCATCCAGGTTCTTGTATTCGAGGATTTCTTGGATGTTTTCACTTCTCTTATTGAGAGGATCGTGAAGCCGAGCAACGAGGGAGACATTCTGAACGCAGAAGGACTTTTGAAAGCTTTTCAGTCTGACGAAGGCCAGCTTAGTTTCTTATCATCGATGATGCATCCCTCTAACATCGCATCATAAATACAGTTTCGAATGCGACAGTCATGTATCTGAGATTACTCACGGTATGATATGCATGATTCCGCGATATAATTTTCTCTAACACCAATCTGTAGTCGGCACAGATCCTCCTTAACCGGGATTTTTTTCAAAGCTTCGTGGTCCACCCAGACACGAAAGAGCCAATGGATGTGGATTCTTTCTGTGCTAATTTTGTTCAAGCTTTGGGAAAAGAAGCTGGTGAGCACAAGTCCATTTGACATATTAAGATTGTCCTGATAGAAGAAATACTAGACAACGTGGAAATGAATGCTCTTTGCAGTGCCCTTGAACTCAACTTGGACGTGGCATATCTCAATGGAGGCCGTGCTGATGTAGTCGACTTCATCGAGTTTAGGAGTGACCCTAATCCAGAGGCTGATCCTCTCATGCTCTTATATCGGTATGTATATCTATTCTTCTTATTGCACGGTAAGTTCAATGTCTAACGTTTTAACCAGACCTGGGCACTATGATATCCTTGTACGAGCTTCGTAAACCATCTTGTTCCTGTGTTTCCTCAAGAATCAAGTTTTTGTTGGCTGGTCTAATCAATGCATATCATCTCTTTTGACGTGCGAGTAGAACCCGCCGTATCTCATACAACGAATAAACAAGAAACCATGTATTCAGTACTAGCTCTATGGACTAAGAGACGCGTTAATGCCGAACATGGTGGAACAAACAAGTAGGGTGGGAATATGTATAGCCTGTGTGCGACGTTTAATCGCATGGTTCACAAACTGTAGTAGTTTCGGAGATAGAGACTGTGACAGGAGGCACAGTTTGCGTAACTGTAGTTGCTTGAAAGACTGTCGTTGTGGACGTTTCGGTGACTGTTACGGGAGTGCATGGCGCTGTAACAATTACAGTATCTGTGCATGAAGAACCGGGTTTACCTGGAGTTGACGAAGGTAAGGCTGTCAATCGTGGAAGGGAAAGGGTAGGAGAGGTAACGATATGTGACTGCGATTTGGTAGATGAAGCATCCATTGAGACAGTCGTGGTAGCACGGACATCAGGTGGGGAACTTCCCGTGACGGTATGTACTGAAGATTTCGTACGCCGAGTACGGTCATTGTCAGGAGTTTCATGGGTGGAGAAAGCGGGTATGTGAAGAGTAGGGCTGGTCTGGGGTTTGGAAAGCGTTGGGCTTGTTTCTGAAGGAGTATCGGTGCTAGCAGATGGCGAAGTTATGCGGGGCACGGATAATGGTACATCTTCTCCTGTGGTGGTTGTCGAGGTTTCGGTTGTGGATGTTGTGGTCGAGCTTAGGATACGCAACGTAGGGGTACTTGAATCCGTCACTGTCCATGTGAATGAAGAATCAGTAGCTAAAGTTGTCTGGATCTCCAAACTAGATAGACGTGGTCCAGAGAGAGTGGGAGCAGATGATATACTTGTTGAAGGTGATATTCTGGGTATTTCCAATGACGGGGTAGAACTGGCGGAACCAGTTGACAAAATTCTTATCGAAACGGTCGGAGTAGTTGCCTCAGTCCGAGTTGCCGTTGATATTCTGGGTGTTTCCAAAGTAGGAGTGGATGAAGAAGTGCTAGAAGTGACAAGACTCGTAGACGTTTCGGTTCGGCTTGTTGTTGATACATTGGGAATTCCCAATGTAGGTGCGACAGTAGCGGGGTCGCTTCCGGACGATATACTGATCGAAGGGATTGTTGATAAATTAGGAGTTCTCAGTGTAGGAGTGACAGTAGCAGAACTGCTCTCAGTTAATGTACTTGTTGTCGAAGTCACTACTATGCTGGGAACTCCTAATGAAGGCGTGCCGATTGATTCAACCGATGGTCGTATATCAGTGGGAACCGAGAGGATGGGAGTAGTAGCTTCGGTCAAAATAGTTGTTATACTAGGTACTCCTAACGTAGGAGTGCCGCTCGTCGAACCTGTTATAACTCCTGTGGTATTTGGAGTAGGTGTAGTCACGTCGGATGTGTCAGTCAGAGATGTTATCTTTGGTATTCCCAGCGTTACGGGGTTAGTAGGAGAATCGCTCGGCAAAGATGAGATACCACTCAAAGGAGTGATTCTTATCCTAGGCGTATTCAGAGAAGGAGTGCCTCTGCTTGAATCTGTAGAAGATATACTGCCCGAGGTTGAAAGAGTTGACGTATTCAAGTAGGATGCTGTATCAGTCAGGGTTGTTGGTGGTATACTGGGTATTCCCAACGTAAGAGTACCACTCGTAGCACCTGATGGAGAAGTTGGAATGGTGGGTATAGAAAGGGTTGGAGTGGTCAAAGTTGTCGACATTCTCGGTGTTCCTAGTGTAGGAGTGTAAATGATAGAGAATGTACTTGTGGATGGAGTGGCTGATATTTGGGGGATTTCCAGTGTGCCACTAATAGAATCACTTGAAGATGGAATACTTGGAATGGTAAGCGTCAGGGATTCAGATGGTGTATTAATCGAAGGATTTGTTGATATGCTGGGCATTCCCAGCGAATGTGTGCCGCGAGTGGACTCGGCTGGTGGCGGTAAGCTGCTGGGAGTGGAGAGCGTTGGTATAGTAGACGATGTACTGAGGTAAGGAGTCGCTGATGGTCCGGTCACTCTGAGAATAGGAGTGTTACTCGTAGAATCGGCTGAAGACGATGAGATTCTTGGAGTTGAAAGGGCTGGAGGTGAATAGTTCCTAGAAGTTGTCGCCGATATTTTGGGTATATCCAATGTAGGACTAGTAGTCGGAGATGAAACCCTGGGAGTGCTGGAAGCTGTTGAGGTACCTAAACCGGGCAGAGATGGCTGAGAGACGCTAGTCAGGTCATTTGTTGTCGAGATGAGCCTTGGCTGCGACAGCGTCGGGGTTGTCGCCGACGAATGCAAACTAGTGCGTACGGTTGATGTCGATGGAATTTTGGGTACGGGTAAAGTGAAGGTACTTGACAGCTAGAAATGTCTAATGAGCAGCTGAATAGCATGTAAATGAAAATGGACTCACAGAACTTTCAACGCAAGTGAGTGTAAACGTACCCGGTGAGCCGTCAACAAGAGATGTCAGGCGAGGCTCCACTCTTGTCTGAGTTTCCCCACAATCTACTACAATAGCTGTGATAGTCTCCTGAAACGTTGTCCAGGCCGTCCCAGGAGGTGCATATAGTGTCGTAGGATTCGTTATTAACTTAACGCCACCAGCAACATAAGTCGTAGCCTCGCCCGTGAAGGATTGAATACCAGTGTCTGAAGCGCCTCGTCCTGGTGGTACGAGATAAGTCAGGTAAAGGGGCCAGAATAGTGTTGGAAATGCGCCCAGAAGCGAGGGTCTCATTGCTGTTCCTTCTGTGTTCAGGTCCTGTCCTGCTAGTGTTAACTTATACCACAAATATTTGAACATAATTTATAAATTACACGTTCATTGGACGACGCATGACAGGGTAATCTTGCTCTATTGGTTAGCCAGCCATCTTTACACCCTCGTGATAGTCAGCTTGTTGCACGTTGAAGAGTTGTTGCTCGACAAATCGGTTCTAGTATAGAATCCTAGGAAAGGTTATAGCGCCTGGTTGAAAATGAATCAAAGCATGTATTTGGTGCTGCAAAAGGAGCTGAAAACGCTTTTCTTCGCTTCAGCAGACATATGCACGAGTTTGATTGACCTGCAGGGGAAGTGGTAAGTCCATGTGTTGGAACGGATAGAACGCGTACCATTCCGTCTTTCTTCACGAATCACGATGTACACGCGCTATAAATGTGTTTTACATGTCACTTACTATGGTAGCTGAAATTTTCGAATTTAATAATGTACCTTTGAAGAAGTCAAGATGCAGAGACGCGCACGTAGAAATCAGTAGAACTGAACTTTCAAGTGGCTCTTCAGTTAAATTAGTAGCGCTTATGTATTTGGCTTCAGCGTTTGATTTAAGCTTCCACGGAGCCATTATCCAAAAGAAGCTGTTCGTCACACTGAGCGCTCATCCACAAACGAGATAACCCATGATCGTTCCATCAGATAATTACAAGCAGAGATCAAACATCAATACCCTCAGCTACATCTGTACGGGCAAGAAGTATTGTCAAAACACGCATGATATCCATTCATAATGTCAGAAGCTTCATACAACACAACTAACTGGAATATTCTACGGTATCACTGGTGGATTGGCATCATAGCCCGAACATTAGCATGAAGGCCGCCGAGCAAGATTCGCTCAAGACGCTCAGCCGTTAGTTCTCCGTCGAAAGGAACGGTGTCAACCATACTCTACAGGTAAACGTGAGCTGATTCTTTTTTCTATTAAAGATTACTTACACCATTGTCCCCGTATACAAGGTCTTGCAAAGCTATATCAGCCCCATCGTCATTGGCAATCTGTACAAACTGTACGCCGATACAATTAGGATGATGTTTCGATGCTCGCATTTTCTTAACAGCCTCCATGAGAACTAATTTTGGTTGATCCGCTAGATACTTGCGTTAATATTATCTCGTGAAGTTGACCATCCACACACTTACAAGGTATGCCGTCTGTCAAGACAATGATATCCAGCGGGCGAATGAGCTCGTATTCCTTTGTATTAACCGCATTGTCGAGTTTTGATATATGTTCCCGAAGGATACGCTCAAGGATGGCTCCCGTCGGTGTATAACCTTTCAATATTTGTCATGCATCTCAGACATGAATGCACATAACAATTACACACCTCGCGGTTGAATCTCGTCAAAGATCGACATGATTATGGATGCGCCCTGTAAGAATCATTTTTGTCAATACATAGGCATATTAGAATCAGCTGATGTACTTTGATTTGAGGGAAGGTCCGTTGAGAGTTCAAGAATCGAACATTGACATCATCTGTGTTGTACTTCAACGCATAATCCGCGATTCCAATTAACGCATCCCGGGTCTCCAGCCAGCGATCGCCTTTCATCTATATATATAATCATAAACGTAGATTCAGCAAGGCGAAACAGATAGATTCACTGAGCTGGAGTCATCGATCACGAACAGGACTTGATAATTGCTGATCTGCATATCAATGAAATTATTGATACCCGAAGTAATAGCAGACGCACTGAAGATAATCAATCATCGTTTCCGGACGTCTCTTATCGAGCTGAGGATTATATCCTGGGTTCACTGTTTCAACACTTGGTCGCGGAGGCTCGACGAAACGTGCGGTATCCTTTGACAATGGCTCCGTGTTCAAGAGCACCGCTCTTTCTGCGATACTGGTAACCTTCTTCTCTGCCTCGGGGCTCCCCAGCCATCGTTGCACGTTCTGTTCGACGGTTGCAGTACGGAAAACGTCAAATAAATCAAATCCGTCAAGTCCGAGAGAAGGATCTAGCCGGTAATATATGCTGGAGGAAGGATGTTGGAGTCTACTGAAATTATATCAATTGTCGACTTACCTTTCTGGATGTTTTGACTTGGCTGAACGGTGGCTAAGCTGCGTATCGGCCGCAACATTGGCTATCTGTTTGATACAATCTAGTGCCCTTTTTCGGATCCTATCGTTGATGTTGGCATTTGGTCCAAGTTTTGTCACGACACCTTTCAAAAACTTTGTTGCGTATCGGTCGCTAGCAGTCCAATCCTCGCCAACGTTTATTGGGGTCAAGGATACGACATCGGTACCCAAGCTGACAATCAAGCCGACTTTCTCTCCCGGCCATAGCCTCTCTGACTCTAGAGCTGCAAGCTCTACTGGGTTATTGAAGCCTGAATATCCAGAGTCGCGGAAACCATACTGATTCTCGATGATCAGTGGAGACATATAAAGAGGCGACGCAGAAGTAGCCCGGATAGCTTCTCGAACAAGCCACTGATGCTTAGCAGGCTGGGATACCACTCCAAGTTTTGGGGAGGGGTAAGAGCGAAGATAGTGCGTGCGATTGGTAAAATCTGGTGCGTCAGATGTCATAGTAACAAAGACCTAGATGGACCAATGATTAATGTGTGCAAGATTCGACTATCATCCGTCTCACATTGGCGTGCGGGCCTGGGTCACTACTTTCCGCATCCACTATCAAAGACAATTCCGAAGATCTACTATGCTCAGCAATAACATCTGCAATTGCTTTTTCGTAGCCTGAAGAAGCTACAAGCTCTTGACTGAGTATAGTTTCCCAGAAATTTGATTCTGAGACCCCAGCAAGGGACGTTGAAAGTTGCTTATAAACTTCAGTAGCTGTACCAATATCGAGCCGTAAACGACCTAAGAGAATAGCAAGCAAGCCTCCTGTTGAAGTCCCGCATATGAGATCGAAAATGTCACAAGGGCGAAGTACTTTTCGAGCTCTGGCGGACGCAGCTTTCGTTATGTGATCGATCACCAGAAGGCAGCCCAAACCACGAAAGCCTCCGCCATCAATCACGAGAATTCGTCTGTGCTGGGCTAACCGACAAGTTAAGAATACGAGGAAAGCTCATAGAGAACTGACGTACGATTCAAGGAATTCATTACTCGGGGAGATTGACATATGAGTAGAACGTATCAAGCTCTGTTTTTGTATTGATTTCCTCGAGTATATTGATAACAACCACATGGAAAGTAGCGAGGATGGTGCATGTACGTTCTTCTTCATATGATCATGAGGTGACTGGTCGGCGTTTCGCATTTGACAGGGCGTTAATCAAGATATAAATCACGATTATGCCATGAAGCCACTAAAGCGCCTGATAGTGTAAAGACCATATATTGACACTCGCCAAAAGAAACTCAATTATCCATTTTAGACTAAAGCGCCTGTAAAATTACAAAGACGGAAGCGCCTGGTCGTTTATGAAAACAGCGAAGTTTGTTACTCCGTGTGGCATATGGTAAATGCGTGGATTCAAGCCACCCATAATCAGCCTCGTTTCTTTCAGACAAACATGCGATTGAACATTGACAGACACGAGTAAGAGTCATGGTCTAAGAACGCGAAGAAGATGTGTAAGTGCAAACGGGATAAAACAGAAGTGACAACACGTACCAAAGTTGTTCGTGATATCACACCAACAATTTCCGTTGGTATGGGTGTCTCCTTGAGGACAGTGCTGGAAAGGAGCGTGTTGGTAACCTGAATTTAGACCTGTTAGGGCAAATCTCAGATTGGGATAGCAGTGTTTGAAAGACCAATATCATCAAAGAAATGCTAGAGAATTATGGGTCGGCCATCATTAGTAGAGATAATGGGACCATAGGAATTCGCTGACAATTTGCTCCTTTCTAGCAAAAAGCGCAAGTGCAATGCTATGTATCGGAGCGTCTCCCCAACGCTAAAGCGATTGGTCAATTCAACTGTCATGTCGAGAACAATGATTTTCGTGTACATACCTCGTAATAAAACCCGCCTTTCTGATCAAGAAAGTCGAAGAAGGTGGTATACGCTTCACCACGCCAGAAGTCAAGGTCTCCGATCTCAAAATTGGACCAGACTGATGGATATTGCATTGTGATATTCAACCAATCAATTGATGTGTCAAATGAGAAAGAACTGACAGTGGCATCGATTATATGTATTACTCAAATCATTAGATATGAACCGAATCGAATTCTCGTTCACAATAAACCTCGGGTATAATTGCATAAATTCTGGCTCATTCAAGTTACATGAGTCATCGAAAATCCATTCAAACAAAAAGACCTTCACCTTGGACAGCAAGCCATAGTGATGATATAGTTGATTCATATTCATAAAGAGAAATTGTAAAACCTAATTGTGTAATTGTAAGTGCCACAAATGAAGGGAAATAATATGAATACCATAGATTTGATTACTGTCGCGCAGCTTGAGAAATGGATCATAGGAGACATCACATGAATATTTCACATTAGGTCTATAAAAGGAATATTATGTTCCATAATTAGCTAGATGAGTAAGCGTACTCTATTCTGTGGAATCAGGATTTAGACGATGAACAATGAACAAACGAAGGAGCTATCAATTACCTCCAGTAATATTTGAAAGGCTTTAGAAGCTCGTGACGAAAGAAAAACTATCAACTGTCATCAGCACTTCGTCTACACCTCACCTATTGCAGTTGAACGCACACCAGAATAAAATCGGCACATATTTCGATAGCTGTAGATTTCTATTAAAAACGAGGAAAAATATTTAAATAGATGGTAAAATTAAGCTCACGAGATACTGTCTATTTGGTTGCAAGTGTTAAGCATGCTGCATCTTAACTGTTAGACTGACGGAATTCACCACCATAGGGTACTCCATCCTTCTCCATTATATATCTGGCTTCAGCGGCTCGACTTTCATTTATCCACGCAGGTTGATTCCAATGATCGTGGGGAACAAGTCCAAATAATACTTTGGATTTCGTGAGGCTCTGAATTTGCCTGGAGAGATTTAGCGATTTGGCACTACCCCTTGGCATAATAAATAACAAGTTACCGTTTAAAATGATCGTCGAAAGGTATGTCGTTCAAGAATACATATGGATACAGAAAGTTCTTATTGAATCTGTCCTCGATTTGGATGATAGTAGTCGTTATCCCTTGCAGGTCGCTGTTTCTAACTATATTTGTAGCGGCAACGCGGCATTCAGTTGTCATCTATATGGATTGATTATGGACCATGGTTCGTACCAAGGGCAATAATCGCAGCTTGTTCTTTAGACGGTCCATCATTCTTCTGAGCGAAGAGTAGGATTTCAACATGGCAGAACATAGCATGAGTCATTTATCAGTACGACATACGTGTTTGACCAGACTTACTCTAATACTCGAAAACCAGAAAGGGTTAACCTTATTGAGGAGGAAAATGATGATAGAGAGAATCTGATTTGATTTAGCAATCTAACAACGACTTGTATCCTTGTACACACCTGCATTACAATTATAACCGCAGCGTGTTTTTTGCTGTTCTTGTACATGAGAGTGTATAGTGAGATGAGGAATGTTGGAGATAGGTACCTTCTCAAGATCGCCGCATTTTGAACAGTTTTCGACGTGTCACTTCACGGCGGCAAACTATGACGCTACCTGGCAAACTGGAATTCCGAGTGTAGGCAGTGCAGTCCGCACGATTCGTCGAAGAGCTTCGAACATGCATGTTTAATGTGACAAATATCAGAAAGGGCGTCCCCTGTTGTCCAGGCACGTGCAACATCTTTGTGAACGGAGTTGAACATGAAGAGAACACCAATCTTTTACGTCTCGATACCAGGGAGATGCGGTATTTGCACTAATTTGTAGCCACGTCACTGACTATGTTTCGCGACGATGTAATTTACGTCGCAATGGAGATAGCCAATGCGAAGACTCGACCGACCAAAAAATGCTGACTTGGCTCCACTACAACGTACAAAAATTATGAAGATAAAATGTCTAAGAACACAGCCAGTAAGTAAACTAAGAAACGTAACTGATCATCCCTAAGTTCTGGGCGATGTCCCAGTTGTAAGCCGCGGGTTTATACGTGATACCATCCTGTGTCAGCGCCGTCTCCATACGATCCCGGACTGACTCATGGACCCGTATTTCATCTCCTTGGAAAGGGATATAGCGACCTTGTCCAAAATTGCGCCTGTGGCTTATCAGCACTAATAATCTGAAAGGAGTACGAGAGACTCACATTCTTTTACGAATCCATGTACCATCGGGGGTTTGATATGTCGCAAGGAGGGGAAGCACTTCCAAAGCCCACCAGCCCCTTGCTATTAAAAGTTGGTCCCAAACCTTGGCAAGAGCATCCACGCGATCTCTAGCATGCCTCAGTTTTACAGCGACACGCGGTGCATGAACATGTCCTATGCCAGATATAATGGTGCTAGAAACAAAATTGGTCATAGATGTCAAGGAAAGATGCGGTGGATCCGGCGACGCGGGAGGGGATGGAGAGGGCAAGCTTGACGGTGACATTAACGGTGACAGTAAAACAAAAGGATCTGGAGATAACTGTGCGGAGTTGGTGCTGTTCGGAGTTGGCACGGTAGCATGCGAAGTTGTGGGATTACCGACGTCAAAGCCGAAGTCCTTAAGTGTTAAGTTCAGAGGCTGCAGCTCAAGAGCGAGTGCCTGGAAATCGAATCCGAGTGTTTGGAGATATTCTTGATCGAACAAAATTCCAGTTCGGGCGACGATAGCTTCCTTGATCATCCAGCGCAATGGGATATACGATAAACTGTCTCGAATCCTGTTGTGATGAGATCCACCACCAACATCCGCATGAGTACCTGGAAGCATCGGTCAGAAACGCAAGCAAATCTTGAATGAAAA
The DNA here is from genome assembly GCA_036936985.1 of Crucibulum cyathiforme. Classification (NCBI taxonomy): domain Eukaryota; kingdom Fungi; phylum Basidiomycota; class Agaricomycetes; order Agaricales; family Nidulariaceae; genus Crucibulum; species Crucibulum cyathiforme. Next base: position 14,250 of record JASFCW010000156.1, read on the forward strand.
GTGTGTACCTGCAAACCACACCTCTTCGACGTCAACGTAATTACGTGGAGGAGGCTGATAGTTCCATTCATCCCTAGGTGTGTCTTTCCCCCTTTCAGGTAAGTTGGGCTCATCAACATCTAGCTCTTGTTCATAATCCAGAGTGGGCTCATTCCAGGTGTTAGGTCTAAAACGAGCTCGTCGCTCATCGAGAGCCAGTGCATGGCGAAAGGTCTTCACAGCATAATTGACTGAGGTGTAGGGGTGCGCACGCGGAATTATTCCGACAGAGGATACAGTATCCCTTAATATTACCATCGTCAGAGTCATCGAATTTCATGTTAGAATAATGCATACCAGACACCAACAAATTCCACGGTGACGGGCATCCTATAACCGTTTTAGAATCACAATATAGACAATTCCAAATTTGTACTTACGCGAAAGTCTTCCTAAACTCTTTACTAAGTTCAATACCCTCATCTCCGGTGGTTTGATAAACAGAGAAGGCAAAATCGAGCTGCTGGTCATTGTGTGGCGGAAGAATGCCAACCTATCTCACACCCCGGTTTGATATATATGCGAGAGAATAAAATGACTAAAAAGACCAACCTTGTAAAGCATACCCGCCACTACTCGCGCAGTATGAGCTATATATGGGCAATACTTAAATTAGCCATTTCAGAAATATAGGCAACACCAGATTTACGAACCTCCACGAGAAAACCCGAACAAGCAAATCTTGTCTCCTTTTCTGTTGCATACATTTTATTAGGAAGTTATCGGGATTATACACCTTTTAAATGCACGAACCGATAATTCTGCATGATATATTGGTATCTTTTCCAGAATTTGGTATGCAATCAGGAGAAAAAGTGGGTGTACGTACCCTTCCTTTACATGATCGTTTAAGTGCAAAGCAATGCCTTGGTCGAGTGTAGATGCGATGGCAGACACTGTACGTGTGAAAAACTGACGCTTATTGTAGGTGCCGATTCCAGGCTGCAGGAGGATGAGAGAGTCAAGATGAGGGAATGATTTCAGAATATATTGGTACCTGATAGTACACAAGTTGTTTCTCTGGTTGATCCTTTTTCAGCGCACGAAAGAAGCGAACAACATTAGAGTTCTACGAAAGAATTCAGAACGTTTGTTGTCAGAAGATGTTGTTGAACGCGGACCTCCTGTAGTATAGAATATCGATTAACACAGCAAACATAGAGATACTATGAAAAGCATACCTCTCCGAATTTATTTCCAGTACCGTCGAAACAGAGAACAATTGTACGGGGCTCTGAATCGGAAGAGACAGGCTGAGGATCTTGATACTTCGGCTCTACAAACTGTTTGAATGAAACAGGAGCAGGCGATTGAACGTTAAATTCCATTGTGAGACGGTGCAGGAAGGTAGACTTTGAATCAGGAAAGTTCGAGCAATTTGAAGCAAGTCAACTCAGTTATTGTATGAGGAAAAAAGCCCCCTTATCCAACAGCAAGTGCCTGCCGTAGAATGCGCAGGAAACGCGTGAGTTTAGCTTGAATGTATATTTGCAGGTGCATTTAGAAGCCCCTCACCCAGATCCCAAATGAAGAAGCCCAGGTATGACAGCGCTACAGTAGTGCATGTCACTGCGGAATACAGCACCGTGGGTTAATGAATAAAACGGCAAACATGGTTCGCAAGTCCCTACCCAGTGATATTCTACATCTGGGCGTCTATGACTCGCCACAGGAAACAAGTCATAAGCAAGGTGATCGATATTGGATACAAGACACATGAAGATAAATGCATGGTGGGTGTATTTGAGGAGTTAGGTTCTCAAAGCGTTCCCGAGTGTGATGGTGGGTCTTCCGACGCTCTGAAAGCACCGTGCTTGATCAACCGACTCTGTGGATCTTCGCTTGAAGTCCGCGTTGCCACTGACTTGAAAGATAATGTGCGGTTTCCGCAAGGCTTTTACTTGCTTCATGCTCCACGTACTTGTCAGACGGGTGCACGTTTCAAATTTCGAGGCGCTTGAGCAGTAATGTCTTAAGGAGTGGTGGTATTAGTGAAGATTAAGGTTGATGATGGAACGCGTGTGCTGACCCAATTGTTTAGACATGTTTAAATCGCGCGTCGTACCGCGTGTTATTCTCATCCGCCTCACCTCAGCAGCCACTTCGAGGCTCAGATGCACCTAGTTGTTAGTCTCAATTTTTACACATGCTACATCCTGAAATCCCTCCTTCACACTTTCCCAATCTCGCTTCCGATGGCGCGTAAAATGGGTGACCGCTTAGTTTAATGGACGAAATCCCCGCACACGCATCAATGATCGATCTGCAGCGGCTACTAGCTACTTAGCGTTGCTACTGAGCTAGCCACCAGAGCCAGGACCAGTGCTTCGGTCTTTAACATCTCTTTATCCTCCATTTTCAAGATCTGCTGCAACCAATTTCCGTTTCGATAGCACAAGTTGTTCACATTCGTCTTATTGCACGCTACAATATAGCACGACTTTACATGGTGCCTCGCGAAGGGAGGGAGGCATCGCTCTCAGTTGTTATCAAAGCATCTATTCGGCACTCTTGGTGCTCTAATTGAAACGTTGAGGCCTGTTTACAATATTTCCTTCATAGAACCAAGATAGCCATCCATTTGCGCGTCTAGCATACCAGGAGGTTGGGTGCAGGCCAACCGTGCGCATCGTCTTACTACACGTTGTAAAAAGCGCCCCTACAACATCATGAAGCTCTCGACTCGAATTGAAAATCAAATCAAGTTCGCTCTTCTCACCTACACTCGTACAACATGTCAAATAATGCTGACAATCCTGAGCACACTGTTCCTGAAGAGGTCAATGAAGTCAAGAGTGCCACAGCTCCTCTTCCTCAGGCATCTACACTTAGAGGCCAATTCTTTAATACCATCTCATTCGTACAAGGA